>NW_020769414.1:1454922-1488641 GCF_900518735.1 Pseudonaja textilis | reverse complement strand
TTTTTTTTTCTTTTCCTGGGAATTGGAAAAGGAGCAGATTATTGTATGCTACTAGTATCAAGGAGAGATTCAACCTAGAAATAAGGAGAAACTTTCTGAGAACAATCAACCAATGGAACAGCTTGCCTTCAGAAATTGTGGAAGCTTCATCACAAGAGGCTTTCAAGAAGAGACTGGACTTCCATCTGTCAGAAATGGTATAGATCTCCTACTTGGGCTGTGAGGTTGGACTAGATGACCTACAAGGCCCCTTTGAACTCTTTTAATTTATTAAGCTGTATATAAGATGCTCACTAATAAAAACAGAAGACATTTGAGCAAGAGACAGAAATGACCACATGGCTGTCTCTGAGCATTAGCTTTAACCTGAGAGGAACCGTTTGCTTGTAACTCTTTTTAAACACATCATTTCATTTTCCCTTGTGCATTTACCATGACCCAATGTCTTATTTTTCTTTCTCTTCCATATGCAGCTACATCTATTCTTACTGCATCTTCAGCCTATTCCCACCCACTCCCCATTTCAGCTAGAAGGAGGGAGGGGAGCGTATATGCTTCAGTGTGTTTCAGTGTATGTCACAACACTGGGACAGGAGAATTTCCAGTTATAGTTGTCAAGAAGGGGAAACAAGACATTGGATAGAATTTTGTCATTTTCCTTCTTTTTGTCCTCCCTTTCTTAGGGGGTCATATTAATTCTGAGTCATCTCCTGTTCAGTTTTTTTTTTAAAGTATGATTTGTTTTTTTGTGAACATAACACAGGGGTTTTGTTATCAAAGCAAGCTTGTTGGGTTGCAAGGGAGAAGAGAATGAATAGCCTGTGCAAGACCGGTGCTTTATAATTGATCTGTAAAAAGGGGACAGTGGAAGAATAATATTGATTTAGTGCCCTTCCAGAAGAATTCTTTCAGGCTAGCCAGCATGAAGAATTGATTCCTTGCAGGGTGAAACTGAAACCATCTAAAAAAATAGCAGAGAAAATGGGAGGGCACCGAAAAGCACGTTTGTTTTAAGTTGCAAATGATCCTAACCAAAGGAGGACCAAAGGTGCACTGGTTAGGGTTGTGTAGTCTTCCTTAGTTTCACTGATGTCACTGGACTGGCATGTACATCAATATGGTCTTTTCTAACTGAAGAATGAGGGGTCCTTGGTGCTAAGGCCTTACTAACACTGATGATGTTACCTAGTTAGAGTAATGAAACATCTGCAAGAAAACAACTTCAGAAAGTACCAAGGACCCCTCATTTCAACCCTGAGCTACAAATATTCTCCTTTATTGGGGAAAAAATAAAGAAAACTAGATGAGAGAAGTTGTAATTACAGGCTAAGTATGGTTTAGGGTGTTCCTCATGCAGATAACATGCATATTTGAAGTAAATGAAGCACTTTGATGCTTCTGTGAGATACTGGTATGGAAAGAGTCTCAGATACTGAATATTTTTGATCACTTTCTTTAGGAGATATTTTATCCCATCTGCTCAACTTGTTCAAACTACAAAAGGAGTAATTATTAAGCCAAATGAGCTTCCAGATGAGCTTGCTAAGTAATTCTGTATTTTCATATATTGTGAATAAGACACCATTTGATAATTGGAGACATCCTAAGGCAGTAATATCTATATATTATAAGGGTCCTTATACTACAAATGTTGGATGAATAGAATGCAAATGTATTCAGATTTTCATATTAGTCTTTGATCTAAACCTAAAAACTTGGGTTTAATCAAGCTTCTTTAATTTAGACATCACAAGGAAAGTTGTAAGATGGAAAGAGTTATTAAAAATACTTATAGTGAATATCTTTAAAGCATCTACACCATACTTAAGTGGTTAAAATGCATTTCCATATCACTGTAACATATTTTTCTCTTTCCTTAGTTCTTTATCTTTTCTTCTATGTGTCTGATGATTGAGTGCTTTTCAAATTAGATTCCCTGTGAAATCAGGTAGATTTCAACTAAACTAGCCTACACTTTCCACATAAATGAAGATATTGCCAGTTTTCACATCTTCAGGTTGGAAACAAAAGAGATTGTACACAGGGGAAGATGCTGGGATGATCACAATTAATAGAATTTTATTAATAAAATCCAAATATTTAAAGTATTGGGGATCCCAAAAGTGCTTTTTCAAGAGGCAACTGGACTTTCTGGTTTTTCTTTGAAGACATTTCACTACTCATCCAAAAAGCTTCTTCAGCTCTGGATGAGAAGCGAAACATCTTCAAAGAAAAAACAGAAAGTCCAGGTGGCTCTTGAAAAAGCACCTTTGGGACACCTATGACCAGGCTGACTGAGAATCTCCATAGACAAAGCATTGGAGATATGTCCCCTTGACCTGCCACAGTGAGCTGAAATAGCAGCAAGGAGGAAATGCTATGGAATCTGTTCATAAAAAGAGGTTGCTTTTATTAGACAAGTTTTATTATCCTTCAGCCTCTCTCTTCCATACCAACCCTGCCTAGAGAATTGCTTAGAACTCAGCAAGGAAAGGTGAGCCAGTGGGATATAGTGGTTAAGGCAATAGTCTAGAAACTGGAAGGCTATGGGTTGTAATTTCAATTTAGACAGGATTGCATGACCTTTGGGCAGGCCCTTTTCCCTCAACCCTAGGAAGGAGGCAAACTGCTTCCCAAAAATCTTGTCAAGAAACCTGCAGGGACTTTGACTGGCTAAAAGGCCATGCCAAGCAAAACAAAAGCAAAATTATATATTAGTGGGGATTAGCTATATTATTAAATATCTAGCAGGTATCAGGCAGGGGTGGGGTGCAAATATTTTTACTACTGGTTCTGTGGGCATGGCTAGGTGGGAGTGGCTCGGTGGGTATGAACATGTAACTGGGTGGACATGGCTTCTTTTTTTGCAGCAACACCCCCCCCACACTCCGTTTTTTTGCCTCCTGGGCCTCAGGGAAGCCTCCTGGGAGCAAAAATGGCCTCCCAGGAGGCTTCCCTGAGGCCCAGGAGGCAAAAAACAGAGCACAAAGGAACACACAGCACCACCACCCCCATGTGCCCCTATTTGCCTCCTGGGCCTCAGGGAAGCCTCCTGGGTGAAGCAGTAAGGCAGCCAGGGGGATCCCAGCACAGCTGATTGTTGGAACAGCTGATCATCGGGAGGGAAAATAATACTGGTTTGGTCGAACCGGTAGCTGTTTTTTTATTACTGGTTCAGCTGAAAGGTAGCATTTTTCCGGCCGAACTGGTAGAATACCACCACTGGTATCAGGCATCTAGTTAAGGCAAAGAAGGAAATAATTATCTAACTGGATTTAGGGCCGGCAGTTTGTAATCTCACTTAGTCTGTCACTTAGCAAGGTACACTGCTCGGGAAAGTAAACAGGAAGAGTTACCATATCTAAGCAGCTTCTCTTCCCAGTATTAATTTTTTTTAAAAAATGTGAATCAATCACAGGATAAAAGGGTAGCGCTAAAATACAGAATGTGAAATAGGCGACTGAAAGGCTAAACTGGAATGGTGTTAGATAAACCTCACACAGTTAGCATGACCGATCATTTAACAGCACCAACATTAGGACAAGAGGGCTGAGATGAAGAAAAAAGGTATTAAGTTAATTATTCAATATTTTGTACCCAATGAAATTTCCACTAACCTGCTGTTGGTTCAAAGACCAAATCTTCCATTGGGTTACATGTATAGGTAGCTCTCGCCTTATAGTCACAAGTGAGCCCAGAATTTAGGTTGCTAAGTGAGACATTTGTTAAATGAGTTTTGTCCCATTTTACAACTTTTCTCACCACAGTTGTTAAGTGAATCACTGTGGGTTGTTAAGTTAGTAACACAGTTGTTAAGTGAATCTGGCTTCCCCATTGATTTTACTTGTCAGAAGGTTGCAAAAGGGGATTATATAATTTCAAGACACCATGACTGTCATAAATATGAACCGGTTGTCAAGCATCTAAATGTAAACTAGGTGATCATGGGAATGCTGCAAGTATGAAAAATGGTCATAAGTCACTTTTTTCAGTGCTGTCTTTTGAATAGTCACTAAACAAACTGGTATAGGTTGAGGACTACCTGTAATTATATTTAATATACATTTATTTAGTTAACGTAATAAGTTTTATTTGGGGACTCAAGGTTTCTCGATCAATTTGAAAAGAGTTATGAGCATTCTACATTTGGAGGATGAAGGGGTAGGGTTGCAGGAACAGAGGAAAATCCATATATAAGTAGGGTATATTCCTCTACAGATAGTCATACTTAGTTATGTTAGTTGAATGGAAAAGTACTTTCATTGTGAAAAATAACTTTTATCTTTGCCTCCGGCTCGAAACACTTCTGTAAGTAAGAAACCTTGTGGAATTGTGGGAGTCTACAGGCATTTTTTTCTGGTTTTTCATTAAATCCAAAGAATTATCTTTCTGAATGCAAGGTGCAAACTAAATAAAATATAATTAGACTCTTGAATTAATTGGATGTGCTAGCTGTTAGAAGGCTATCCTTCAAATGGCATATTTTACTGTGACTTTTGATCTTTTAGATATTCTTCAGCTTCAGATTCATAACTAATGCAATGGTTACTTCAAATGATGGACTATCCTGTACTATGAAATTTGCACTAATTATACCAGAACTGCTGACAGATCAAAAGTAAGGCCAACAGCAAATGGTATTGCATGAAAAGACATTGAAGCATAATTATTATTATTATGGCTCATTGTGTAGTGAGCCAGATGTTTAGACTGGATTTGGTATTCTTGGAGTCCTTTCCAAGAATTTGGGGTAGGAAGATATAGCTGTTGATGGTCTTAAAGATATTGTTGCAAGATGTAAGCTGTTCCAAGTAAATTGCCTTTTGCAATTGATTGATGGAGATTTTATCAATGCCAATGGTGTTCAAGTGGTGCTCCAGATGTTTTGGGATTGTACCCAAAATACCTGTTACTACTGGTATGATCTTTGCTTTCTTTTTTCATAGTCATTCTTCTTCTATTTGCATATCTTTATATTTTGCTATCTTCTCCAGTTCTTTTCATCTATTGTGCTGTTTGCACATACTGCCATTGCCACCATCCAGGCCTATTTGCCTTTCTTGTTGATAATTGTTAAGTCTGGAGTGTGATATGCCAGTTGTCTGTCTGTTTGAAATCTAAAGTCCCAGAGCACTTTAGCTCCATCAATTTCTATTACTTTATCTATTTTGTGGACCCACCAGTCCCTGCTTCCAGAGAAGTGATATTTCTTGTAGATCTTCCAGTACACCATTTCTGGTTGCTACTTCTTGTTAATGAACTTCTTGCTAACTAGGTTCTCCTTTCTCCAAGCTGCATTTTTGCTTTATTACTTTGGGTTGTTCCATAGTCATGCTCAGAACTGCATTGTTATTTCTTTGTCAGATGTTCACTGAAATCTGTCCGTTGTTGGATTGGTAAAAATGTTTCTGCCTCAATTGAAATGGGAGATTCTGCCTACGGTTTCATATCTGCTGATCTTCTTAGCTATAATTGTTATTTTCTGCTTTATTACTTCCACTGCTTCCTTAATCTTCTTTGTTTCTGTTTTATATTTCTTTGGTCTTCTTGTCTTTCACTTATTGTTTTCATCTGTTCTAGGTGGATTACATTCCCATATTAGTCTGCTGATCTTATCTTCCAGATTTATGTTCCATTTTCATGGTGCAATGGTTTTTTCCTTCTTGTTTTGACTTTATGTTCAAAGTATTCAAAGTATCTGCAGCTGAGGTATACGTTACTTGGTTTGTTTCTTGCAGTAAGTGGGTACTTATATTTGATATTACAGTATTGGCATCTTTTAATATTTGTGTTTCTTTGGAACAACTTCCAATGCAGGCAATCTTATTCTGTGGTTTTTGTGCTGTTCCAGATGCTCAGTTAGCAACTTTCTTTCAATTCTTCTTTTTAGTTATTATCATTTGGCTTGCCTCTCAACAGTTGTTTCACCACTATCTTAATTCTAGATTCAACCCTCCTTCCCACCCCAACCTTCTAAACTAAACTAAACTAACTTTTCGTAAAAGAAAATCTGGTGCTAGATAAAAAAAAAAAAATGCAGCTGCAGCAGGCAAGACAACTGCTAACTTTCTCTTGCCAAATCCCAAGTCAGTTCTAATTTGTTCCAATGCAGACTTCCATTTTTCTTTTAATTATAATCCAAATTATCATTTGACAAATGCATTTGATATGCAGAGAAAAATGGGGGCTTGAAGCCATTCTGTGGGATGAGGCACAGTTAATGAAAAGCCAATGTAATTCTCTCTGGTGCCTTCAAAACATTCAACTTAAGGAGGCTGAATAAAGGAGTAAAATTCAAGGGTGTGCTAATATTGGAAGGGATATTTCTTTGTCCTCAGGGAATGTCCAAATGAACAAAAACATCAGGGGATGCTAAAAACCAACCCCCTCCCTGACTTCTGATCTTCAGCACCTTTAATTAACATGTTAATATATTCTGCTAGTAACAAGTGTAAGGTGCAGGCAGAAATAAAATCAAAGACAATACATTTGTAAGTTGTTTAAAAGAAATCATTACTGTCTACTCAACTGCACTGAACCTCATTTTCCCTCTTCCCATTTCCGCCTGGAGAGATTGCTATTTCAGAAAAAGAGGTAAACATTCTCCCCCACATATTAAGCAGAATTAATGATCTATTTGCTTAAATGCCATGAATTACCTCTAGTTTATACATCCACTGCATAAACGATAGATATTATTTGGTCACTCTGATAGATTTGAATGCAGGTAGGATCATCAATCAGCCTCAGCAACTGATTAGTTGTTTGTGTCTTTGACAGGCTCCTCCATCTTGCTGAATGAAAGCCTGCTGATTGCCTACACTTCTTTCCACATTCATTGCCTTCTGCTGCCACTATATTATACAGTTAATGCTGATAGTGGAAAATCCTCTGTGACAGCTAACCATGAATTTCTCCCATTCCTTTATTATTACACGTACATTACTTTATATTCCATTGGGTGACCAGAAAGGCTGTGCAAGGTGGCTAAAGGTGCTGGGAACTTCTAATTTTTGGAAATAAACATTCCTAGTATAATTCAAGATAATTCAAGATAAATCTCTATTGTATTACCAAATCTGTGTGGTAGTTGTCAATTCTGAATTGATAATTATGCATTACTGAGATCTGGCTAGACCTGGAGGGGTGGATATCCCTCTCTGAGATGTGTTTGGATAGATCTGGGGTATAGAAGTAACCTAGACCCCCAATGCAAGGCAGGGGGAGTAGCTTTTGTTTTCTGGGAGCCTCTACTGGTCTTTAGGGACACCGTTGCACAAGTGGCTGATTTTGACACCTTATTTCTGAAGATAGCCTCACCAGATTGCTATTGTACCATTCTTTCTGTTGTGTAGCAACAGCCTCTCAGCCTGAGCAGCAGCCTGAGCAGGCTGTGGAGTTCCCCAGACTGATGATATTGGGGTACTTCAATTTGCCAGCAATTTGAGATCTACCCCATGAGAAGCAATCCATGAGTTCAGGGTGACCATGATGGCTATGGTCTATCCTAGATAATCCATGGCCTAACTCAAAACAGTGGTCACATCAGACATGGTTTTATTGTTGAAGCACTGGCAGTGTAATCACTAAGAGTCATGGTGCTGCAGTGGTTAGAATGCAGTACTGGAGATTACTTCTGCTGATTGCCAGAAATTTGGCAGTTCAAGTCCCACTGGCTCAAGGTTGGCTCAGCCTTCCATCATTCTGAGGTTGGTAAAATGCGGACCCAGAATGTTGGGGGCAATATGCTGGCTCTGTAAAATCACTTAGAGAGGGCTGTAAAGCACGATGAAGCAGTATATAAGTCTAAATTCTACTGCTATTGCTATCTGTCATGGTCAGATCATATTCTTATTCTCTTATGCTATACTCATCTGCAAGGAAGTAGGACTTATTCATTCAGACCACCTCTAGTGATGGATTGACTCATTGGGATGGCAAAGGAACTGGGGTGGGGGGTAATCTGAGCTTCTGCTGCATTGTCCTGCTGAGACCTTGGCTGATCGTGTCTATGCAACTTCTCTTGGTCCATCACCCTCAGGACTTCTCATGGTTTAAGAGTTGAGAGAGCTGAAAAGGGTGCAAAAAATGTCTAGAGGAATGCTGGAGGAAAACTAGAGATGAAACCAATCACTCACAAGTTAAAGTCACTATTAGGTCCTTACACATGGCACTAAGATGGGAGAAATGTCTATGTTATTTGCTCTTATTCCGCCACAGAGAATTGCCCCATAACCTTGTTTATGATAATCCTTCTAGGAAAGGGGGCTTAGAGATTTACCTCCACAATCATTCTGAGAAATGTGGGGTTCATCTAACAGATGAAATTACTTGGATGTGTTCTCTGTTGGAGACCAAGTGTGGTGCAGGGTTAACTTACCCAGTATTGGAGAAAAGTTTGTTCCTACTGAATCCAAAGAAGTAGGGTTCTTGGGACTCTAAGTGTGGCCACCTCCAAATTAGATCCGTGCCCCTTCTGGCTGATGAAGGCCATTTAGAAAGTGGCATGTTGGTAAGTCCTAGTGATGCTTAATTCATCTTTGAAGGAGGGGGTGTTCCCAACGCCATCTAAGGGGACTCCGTTGTGCTCCCTTCTCAAGAAACGGTCACTGGCCCCTACAGCATAAAACGTTGTTGGGTTTTATACTAAGATTCCAATGTGGTTCTCCAGTGGGAAACAAACTTATCTATGCAAAAGAAGAAAAGAACAGTCAGAGATGGAAATTTGGAATCAGAATGTTCATTTTTCCAAACAATTCCAAATTTAGATTTCATTATTTAGTGCTTTTTCTCCATCCCACTCCATTTTCTCATATAAACTATTCCACAAACGAGCGATCACTAGGACCTTAGTATACATGCCCTCCTTATTAAACTGATGTTTAGGAAACTTGTTTTGTGCATTCTGAGCTGACATTAAGGTGGGCTTTGTACATTGATCTAGTGATGTCCTAGAAAATAACTTAAGCAGATTGGATCTCTCTGGCATCTCCCATAAACTTTTTAATAAAAGAGCTTTAGGAGTATTTAAGAATTGAATGTAAAAGTTTGCCAAGTTATTTGACCACTTAATGTGAAGCTGTTTCTTGTACACAGCATTTTCTGGACACCCTGAGTCAGGGAATTGACTTTTAAAGGGTTTAGTGAAGAGCAAAGATATGGTCACTGTCAGGAAGAAGGCAACAGGAAAGTCTGAACAGCAGGTAGTCAAATTGTGGGCAATTAGCATGTAATCAGGCATGTAGTTCCTTGCCCTTTTCAGAAAGTGATTTGCCCCTCTAGAGATTTTGCCATTTTATATTAAGAAAGTAAATTTTAATGGCCAGTTGAGTTGATCTGCATCCTTCTGTATTGCCTATGAAACTTTTGAAGACCAAGCAGATCAGGTTTAACTACATGCAGATATGAGATGTTAAAGGACTAGAGATTCATAAGTAGGACACATCCTAGAATTAAGGATACTGAAGAAGAAGCTACTTGGATAAGCAGCAAAACATTTCAAACAAAATGGAAGAAGCCCAGTTGCCATGACTCAACTTTCAGACATCTCTAACTGCAATGCCTGAAGATCTTCATGAACATCTAGGATTAAAATTTCCTGCTAGAATCCTCTCTCAATTGGGAAAGTGAGCTGTCAGTTCAAATAGCCAGAAACTATTGGGTATGAACTTGAGACTGGTACATTTAGCTCCTGTTAGGAATAGCAATATAGCAATAGCACTTAGACTCATATCCCACTTCACAGTGCCTTTCAGCCCTCTCTAAGCAGTTTACAGAGTCAGCCTATTGCCCCCAACAATTTGAGTCCTCATTTTACGAACCTCAGAAAGATAGAAGGCTGAGTCAACCTTGAGCCTGGTGGGATCCAAACTGCCAAATTGCAGTCAGCCGGCAGTCAGCAGAAGTAGACTGCAATACTGCACTCTAATCACTGTGCCATCATGGTTCAATAGGCTTTTTATCTGGATTATTTTATATTTTAACATTGTTTTCTCCCATTTTTGATCCATGACTATATATTCTTTAATAAATAAAATAAAAGTGGTGGGGAAAGTAATATATATGGAGGAGGAAGAAAAGGGATAGCAGTAGTCACCATACAGGAATGTAACATACACAACTAGAAAAGTCCTCAAAGGTGATTGACAAATTCAGTAAGACATACGTATATATCTGTCTATCTTATCTATTTATGACTCATATTAACACAGCACTTGCCTTTTAAAGTCAATATTCCTGAAAAAGAATATATTATTAATGGGTCCATGAAAAAGGACTTAGAAAGTAAGTGAAGACACAAAGAGCCATGGTAACACAATAGTTAGTATGGGGTATTGCAGACTAACTCACTGTTCACTGTCAGGAGTTCAATTCTGACTGGCTCAAGGTTGATTCAGCCTTCCATCCTTCCAAGGTTAGTAAAATGAGGAGTCCGATTGTTGGGGTAATATTCTGACAAAAGCGAGCAGTGGGACAGTTACTCTGGGGGTTTCTCTCTTCTGGAACAGTCTGATTCCCATTCTAATGGCCTTTTGGTGTCTTTCAAAACACTGGATTTTCCAGAAGCCCTCTGGGATTTGATTAGTAGAGCAATGGTCACCACCAGAATGTGTTGATTCCTGTTTGTTTTATTACTACTAATTGTTGTTGTGTTGTTTTTTATTAGAACACATTAACGAAATGTAGTGCTGACTACCACCTTGATTGCTCCAAGAAAAAGTTGGACCAATTCATGGATGTCATGGGGATCAATGTCTAGCTTTGATGATAGCAGTCCCACTTCTCTAGCTTGCTCTAAGATAACCTGATCTTGATGTCTGAAGATTATATGTGCAGTGTCAGGAGTTAACATGATTACGAATCCATCTAGCTTATAGGCTTTGTTTTTCATTCTCCTGACTTCATCACTCTTGTAATTTCCCTGTGGTCTTGTCTTGTAATCTCTGCAGTTAGAAAGATGAATGCCAAGAAGTCAAATTTCAATATCCTTGAGAAAAATTGCAGACCTGCCAGTGGGACAGAAAAGGTAGAATTTAAACAGTCATCTGCATTTTTGTCATTCTCATTCAATTTGATGGAAAATAAATTACTCTTCCTCCCGACCCCCGTGTGCTGCCAAAAGGTAAACAAAATGTCAGCAAAATTCTCATGCTAAAGCTATGCTTGCTTGCCTAAATCACAATGTGATTGAAGGATATATGTGAGAGATCCATTTTTCACTAAGGAATCATCTCTCCAGTGGTCTGTAGAGTCCATAACTTCCCACACTTGAATGAAGTTCCAAAAGAAATCATCTAAGGAAATTTTCCCATGGGGTTTTTCTTAAATCAGAGCATGTGGCCTGTTATGGGAGTTACAGAGTGATGGAGAGAGGTGTAACAGAAACAAAATAACATAAATATCATTAATCACTTCTCTACGGTAAACTCAGCTCCAATATATTCTGAAAATTGATGGGTACAATAATAAAAGAATCATTTCCTCAAGATAACATTTTTGAAGATTAAAAGAAACTGACTTTAGAATTATTTTCAATAGAATTATAATCTGTTGATATACGTATCATTTGAACACTTTTGAAATCTTTTGACCAGTTCAGGAGTTCTGTCAGGCACCAGGTTAGGGAAGACACATAACACATAATGTTTATGTGTGTGTTTACTATGTATTTGCCTCCCATCCTCACCTAAATACAGGTCCCTTTACTTGGCCTACTTTGATTGTGAGGCATAGAATGCTATCTTTTTTACAGGAGCCACAACATTTTGCTACTAGCTTTGTTGATGTCTAAGAGGGATAATGCACTTGTGAACACACATGAAATCTTGGAATTTGAGTTCAGTAGGAAAATTGAACCCCTGGTCCACTCTCTCCTCTACTGGCTAATTTCAATTTAATTTAGAAGTGAACTCTTTTATGTTTTAGCAACTGTTAAACATTAGGCATTCTTCCAATGTAATTTGTTGTACACAGAAATCTCTCATCTTGCTGGTCTGGTGGACTATTAAGTATATATGATCAATTGCATACAGTACAGTGGTACCTCAGTACTTATCATCAATTGGTTCCAGGGGGTGCAACAATTACTAAAAAGGATGAGTATCAAACAAACCATATGACACTTTGTTTTGGTTGGGAAGGACTTTCTGTGTGTCTCTTTTCCTATGTTAGCAACCTTCCCAGGTGGGCAACTTCCTGTCCACCCTCAGTGGCTGTCCTCCACTTCCTTTTATAGCAACTTTCCCAGGATGGCCGGTTTTTTGTCTGCCCTCTGTGGCTGTCCCCCACTTCCTTTTGCAGCATGTCAAGTACCAAACAAATGATGAGTACCGGGAAAACCTTTTCCCATCAAAATATGTGGAGTACCGATTTTTTCAATGAGTTTTGAAGCAGCTGAGTACCGAGGTACCACTGTATTTATAAACTTTAACAACCCTTCCATGTGCTTTTATTTTGTATTACCGACTAAGACCAAAGCTGTATGAAGGGGAGTGGGATTAAATAGATGAAAATCTAACTATCAGTGCAATTTTAAAATGAGATTTTGATTCCCACTAATCTACCTGGAGTCTCATTCCTCAGCTTGCTTACTGTACAAAACATCCAGATAAAAGCTGCAGTCTTGAAAGCTCTTCAATGGGATTTATGTAGCCAAACTCTGTGTAGCATTTGAAGCCAAACAGAACAGGATAACGGATCACTGAGTTGGAAAATTTATTTTTAATCTATTAGATAATCATAACCGATGTAGCACTTCAGACAAGATTTACCCACTAACTTGGTGGAATTATACAGACATTTTATTTGATGAGGTACTTAGACAATGTCATTTGATGTGATTCAAACAAATTACTGCTCAGGGTCCAGAAAATAAACCTTCCAGCTACATCAGCATTGGAAAAATCAAGCCCATTTTGTAGAAAAACACAACAATGGATTTTGACACTTTCACTATTAAAGCAAAATGAGTTACAGTCAGGGAACCGTCAGTTCTTTTTTTTTTTCAGTGCAACCTTGTAGAATTTTAAATAGGAACTATGATCCAAGCCATTTTTATTTAGACAGTATTTCCTAAATGTACAGGGGTGTGTGTGTGTCAGTTTTTAACTGTTAGTGTGCAGTTTTGAATCAGTATTTGACTTCTAATGACTGCCTGCACTAGTTGCTATAGTGTTTTTGATAGGATTTTCCGTTGCTTGCTTCTCAGAGCTGAGAGACAATGACTGGCCCAAAATCACTCCTCTGGTTTTGTGCCTAAGGAGAGACTAGAACTCATAGTTCTAGGACTCACAGACCAGAAAGTGCAAAGCGGGTAAGTTCACAGTCTCCCACTTTCTAGTTTGGTACCTTGTCCACTACACCATACTGACTCTAATTATAGTATACTTTCCATAAATACATCTCACTGTAGTACGACAAAGTGTATCCTCTTTCTAAAACCCTCTATCATGGTATAAAAAATGTTGTAAAAGATTAGAAAGCATGGTTATTTAGAAAGCAACTCCAACTATGCTACTTTTATGTGCCTCCTATGTAATACTTTTAATTTAAAAAAAAAAAAAACTTCTAAAAAGTACTGTATTTGGAATTCACTTAAATCATATTGATTGCATGAATTTCTCAAGAGGAAGATCTAGCTTTTGAAGGGTATGGGAAATCTTCTCCCCATATCATGGACCCATCTGAATTAAAAACAACAACAACAACAACAATAACAACAACAAATCAAAATTTTATCTCATTCATTCACTCACTCACTCATTCATTTAATTTCTATAGTGAATATTTAAAGGCTGTTTCTTGATAAAATATGTATCTTACATACTTGAACATAGAGTTCAAAATGCATTTTCTTTTAAGACATATTTTAGACATATTTTCTTCAGAAAGGCTCTGAAATACATTTTAAGTTTTTATTTGAAAATATGTTGCCACAAGAAGTCCCTGATTAATTTCTAATTGGAGTATTTCTCTGAAAGGGTGAAGATTGAATCAGCTTGTGAAATTAAATTCGTCCAACAAAGGAAAACAATACTTAATATTATGGCTTGGCTGTTTTAGTTGTGATAAATGAGTAAACTTGGCCTTTGTGGATAATGGACCAAAACCTTGTAACCCTGATCTTTCACTACCAGTCTCAAAGTAAGTAACTATACCCTTCTCCTTAGAGCAGGAGTCTCCAAACCAGAGGTGGTATTCAGCAGGTTCTGACCAGTTCTGGAGAACCAGTAGCGGAAATTTTTAGTTGTTCAGACAACCTGGCAAATACCACCTCTGACCTGCACCACCCCCATCTATTCTCTGCTGCTTGCAGCTGATCGGCTGGATCTTCTTTCATTGCCCTGCACAGGAGAACGGAACTGGAAGGCGGGTTAGTGGGGAAGGGAATGGGGATTTTGCAGTAACCTTCGCCCTGGAGTGGGGTGGGAATGGAGATTTTACAGTATCCTTCCCCTGCCACGACCACCAAGCCACGCCCACCAAGCCATGCCCACAGAACCAGTAATAAAAAAGTTGAATCCTACCACAGCTCCAAACCTAGTAACTTTAAGACTTGTAGACTTCAACTGCCAGAATTCTCCAGCCAGCATGACAGTCTAAGGAATTCTAGGAGCTGAAGTTGCCAAGTTTGAAGAGCTAAGGCATTACAGGAACAGTGGGCAGAGACCATTGAAAATACCCACCTCACCATCTGATGTTTTTAGACACAATAAATTGTGTCTTCCCAAATTTCCAAGCCTGGAAAGCCATTGACAGGCTGGTCATCTGTCTGATGAAGTTTGCTTTAACCTACAGGTAGGCTGCTTGTAACATTTGTTGTGGGAAGGAATATTAAATGAATCATATCTCCAAGAGGAAGGAACAGTTCCAAGTTTAGTTTCAAAGCACCATGTTATTTTAAAGTAACAAGGCAAAGACTGAATAAAATATAAGCATTTGGGAAAGATAGTAAGCAATTCACCAGGGGCTGACAGCTTCAGGCAAATGTTTATATTGTATGAATATTTAAATAAAAAAATATATGTTTGAATGTTACAGTTTTCTTCAGGACATTAGATACTCTTGAATAACAGGTTTTATGGCTCATCTTATCAGAGGTTATATTTGGGATTTTATAAAAGAGCTTTGGTGCTTTAGAGGATCAGACTGTCAAGGCTGTATCCCAGATCATAAAAATGTCTAGCATTTATTTAGCATAATGTGAGTCTGGCATTTATTTAGCATGTTTTGAGAGCGTAAACAACCCAGGAACCCAGAACTGAATACACTAAAATGGGCCAGTAGTTTCCCACGTAATGCAATCGGTGGAATCTGAGAAGAGAAGGCTTGATAGCAATTAAAATCACATCACAGTCCCTGCCGTGTTTGCATCATTACGTGCGAGCTCAGTTTACAGTGAGATCAGTTACATTTATCTCCAAGCAAACGGGATGCGTGATTGCAGCGTTAGTGAGCCTACACTTACACAGTAGTCTAGGAAAGGCTTCAGTGAGATAATAAATTATGATGCAATGGTTGGCCAGGAACAACAGTTCATGCATTCCTGGACAAAAACTATAAAACTGTATGCGGAAGATTCAAGGCTGTTGACCTGGGACTTAAGAGAACAAAGAATCATACCTTCACTGTCGGGGAATAAAAAACCAATTGTGAAGCCACAGGGGTGGGAGAGAAAAAGGAGGGTGGGTTGGAGAACTAAAGCAGGCAGTTGTGGGAGGTGAAACTAAGGAATTGGTGAAGTGAAAAATAAGACCTATTATAGCAGAAAAAAGAGTAGCAGACCCTTGCAGCCTCATAAGGTCCAAAGATGCAGGCCAGCTATAGCAATAGCACTTAGACTTATATACTGCTTCACAGTGCTGTACAGCCCTCTCTAAGTGGTTTACAGAGTCAGCATATTGCCCGCAACAATCTGGGTCCACATTTTACCTCAGCCTTGAGCCGGCCATGAACGCATTCCAGACTGAGAGCAGAGTTATCCTGCAGTACTGTATTCTAACCACTTCACCACCATGGCTCTTATAGCCACTGATAATCAACTGTTTTCTCCCTGCTATAAACTGATAAGAACTGAGAACCACAGAAACAATTCCGTAAAAGGGAGCAATCACAAGGCTACTGCAAACTCCAGCAGCACCTGCTGAAGTATACGGGCTGGAAGAAAGAGAGTAGCATAGGGCGAAGTGTAACATAAAAGGGCATCAAGCACCTGGATAAAAGGGAACAGAATTTTGAAAAAAAAATATGTGGGTGCCCCAACACTGGAGGCTTTTAAGAAGATACTAGACAATCATCTATCAGAAATATTATAGGTCTCCTGCAAGAGCAGGGGGTTGAACTAGATGACCTCCAAGGTCCCTTCCAATTCTGTTACTATTGCTGTTACTTACTATTAAGTAAGCACCTGCTGAAGTGTAATCCATTCAACAACTCATTATTCAGATCCATGGGTACAGTAACCATATTTTATTGGAAAATGTAAAGGTCAGATCTGAAAAAGTACATATCTGAAAAATATTCCTTAGGATAAAGACATATGTCTATAATTTTGATTTACAAAGGAAAATTCAAGAGCAAAAACAAGAAAATAAGTAATTAAATTAAATCTAGAGGACAGCTTTCTGCCTGTCCTTTATAATGAAGGATGTATCTTCACTGCATTCTATGGGCAGTTGATTCTTTTTTGTGTTAAATTTTTTTTAGTATTTATACACATGCAGACTGCACATTCTTACAGGCCTAAACCAGACAAGCACAGTATTTTATATTCCTTTTTATGCAAGGTGGACTGTACATATTTTAAGCCTTTTGACCTTCCACTATGTGGAAGGCAGAATTTTTAAGTTCTGATTCATGAAGTGCTGAACAACAGAAACCTATCTCCAAAATAGGTTTCTCATCTGTCACCTTACCAACTCTTCCAGTTCCTGAACTGGATATGTAATCATTACAAAGTACATTTATTTATTAATTTTTAAAAATACCATATGCATTTCAACAGCAGTCTGCAGAAAAGCTGTAGAACAATGACACATGTGCAAACTTATTGAGCTGTTTTTTTGGTGGGGATAGTAAGATAAAAGCAGAAAGTATTGCACTGCATGATCTCAGCCAACATCACAACATTCTCTGTCCCAAGCATACATATTTATGCTCCAATCAACTTATCTCAAAGGAAAATCAGTAAACGCAAAGCCTGTTTGGTATAGTGGTAAAGGTGCTGGAGTTGACTGGAACTAGAAAGTAGCTGGTTGGGTAACTTTGGGTCAGCCTCTCTCTCCCCCTCTCCCTCTCCCTCCCTCTCCTTCTCCCAGCCCAACCCTCCTGAGAGGTGGCACAGTGGTTAGAATGCAGGACGACAAGCTAACTCTCCCACAGCCTGGAGGTTGATACTGAGTGGCTCAAGCAGGGGTGGGATTCAAATTTTTAACAACCGGTTCTGCGTGCATGGCTTGGGTAGTGGGCGTGGCTTGGTGGTCATGTGACTGGGTGGACATGGCTTGGTGGTCATGTTATTGGCTGGGTGTGGCCAACTCAATATCATTCACATTGAGGCATGCATCTCCTCGCCTGGCCTCTCATGACTGTGGAGATGCTGCAACAGCCGTAAATGTGAAAAATGGTCATAAGTCATTTTTTTCAGTGCCATTGTAACTTTGAATGGTCACTCCACACAAGCAAAGTACCAGCAAAGGAGGAGAAAAAAACTCCAGAGAAGTTCCTGAGACAGGAAGTCTAGTCCTGCCAAGAATGAAATAAGGGTTAACGGAGTGGCAGTTTCTGTAAGCAATACCAGAATGTTTCCTTCCTGCCTTCCTTACAGGGTTAGGCCAGTAATTTCTTCTAACAACTGGTTCTCCGAACTGCTTAGAATGTTAACAACCGGTTCTAGCGAACAGGTGCAAACTGGTAGAATCCCACCACTGAGCTCAAGGTTGACTCAGTCTTCCATCCTTCTGAGGTTGATAAAATGGACCAACCAGATTATTGGGAGCAATTTGCTGACTCTGTAAACTGCTTAGATAGGGCTGTAAAGCACCGTGAAGCAGTATCTAGGTCTACGAGTTTATTGCCATTCCTATTGTTATGTTTTCCCACTTATGTGTCTGTGTGCATAAAATATAATAATAATGACATAATAATCCATATAATTAATATCTATATATTGTTAAACCTCTTGTGTCTATTTATAAGCTTTGATTGGATGAAATAGTGCAGTACAGGGCAACAATTTTTGAACTAAGGTACCTTAGATAGGCTAACTTACAGAATGCATCCAAAACCCACAACCCTTTATCTCTGGGTGAATGAAATTCAAGTAGCAGATAATACATTGGAGTAAATACAGTAATATATGGAGTAAAATCCCAAAACCCAGACTCAGAAACCTCCACTTCACACCCATGACCCATACTGAAGGAAAGAACAAAATATATTTAGGATTATAGAAAAATGATTGGGTTCTTTCCACATTTAGTTGCTTAAAATGTTTTTCTTCCTGCCATACTGAAACAGATGTATTCCATGGAATGTCAGAATGATAAATTATTTAAAAATGCTTTCTTGCAAAACAATTAAATTTTTGAATGTTTCATGCATATTGATGTTTCACGCCTCTTTCCCATCTTTAGAGAAACGCATTTTGACCAATTGTTTTTCCACACTCTTTTTAAAGAGTGAAATATTGCAATTCCATCTAAATGGTTCCTACTTCAGAGAAATGAAAATTACTTACCAAGGCATTTGGAATAATTAGTTTAAGATTCTCATTCAAATGGTTTTCTGTGTATTAAAGGCATATGCAGTACTATCATTATTTAACAATCCCAAGAGATAGAATATTGGCCTTTATCTCCTGAATGTAATTCTACAAATATCATCTGAAAATGAATTGATTTAAATGATGTTACTTATTTAAAAACTATCTTTATGCTCAGCTTTATCCAAAGGGGATTCTTTTTTTCCTTTTTTTTTTAAAAAAAAGTCTTAATAATAACTATTTCTGAAAAACACTACATGGCCAAATTAATTCATATTAAGTCTATAATCAGTCATAGCAGTCAGGAAAATGTATTCTTATAGGCCTAGCACTGAGATAAATGGACCATCAACAGATCAAGGAGCTGGATATGATCTACTACAGGGGTGTCAAACTGGATTTCTTGGAGGGCCAGATCAGCATTGTAGTTGGCCTGCACAGGCTGGCCAGGTGGGGTGGGGATGGAGAAGACAGGACAGATGGCCTCCTGCAGCACCCACCCATCTCCACATTCCATTTTTGGTAGCAGAGGCACCACCGGCCAGTCATTTGCTATTTCCAGGCCAGTCCTGTGGGCCAGATCTAAGCATCCCATGGGCCGGATCTAGCTCAAGGGCTTTGAGTTTGACACTATTATATACAGGGTCAGGGTCAACTTTTAATTAGGTGAAAACTGCTGGAACCTTTAGAGTTGGTTTAATGTCAATATTCCAAGTAATACACCCATAGCAAACAAAACTCCGAAGCTGGTAGATTCCTCAAATAATAGTTTTATTGGATATGTCATATTGGCGCAGTTCTGGTGAAAGCCAACTCTAAAGGTTCCCACAGTTTCCTCCTAATTAAATTTAAGTTTTTCCCCCTTTCCCCAAACAATCAGTTGCATGGTCCAATCACGGTGCCTTCCAGTTTCCTGGTAACATTACTACTGCTCTCTCTCTCAGGTGTGAAAATGTCCTTGATTCCCAGGAGGAAGTATTTTGTTTTGACTACAAACCCCCAATTATCTCTATTCTCCACTCCCTATCCCTCAGCTCCAGTGTGGCAACACTAAAGCCTCAAAATGGTTTTAGTCAGATCAGCTTTAGGGTTGACGTATAGTCAGGCGGCTTATCCAAACTGTACCAAGCAAACAGACAAGAAGAACCAATCAAAATAGAGGCAACACCATGCAAGGTGACCAATTAATTGATGTCTCCCAGGAAACCTCCATTCACCCTTCTGAGTTCAAATCTTAACACAGATTACAAACACTGCAGAACAATCCTTTCTTTGGCATGTAAGAAGCCAATGTCGGCAAAACTTACGCAAAACAATTGATCGATACTTTGCTACTGATTTTCTGAAGCCTGGAAAATCCAATGACTAAGTATGCATTTACATGGTGTATAAAAAGAAAAACTTGGGAAAATATGTAAACATTTCTAGTGTAAAGAACTACAGTCCGCAGTATGATCCAAAACCTAGCAATAGTCAGTATGGACTAACTGTTGCCAAATGTTATGACGACAGGTAGTCCTCGACTTACAATGATTCATTTAGTGACCATTTGAAATTACAATGAAATTAAAAAAAGATGACCTAGGCACATTCCTCGTACTTAGGATGGTCACAGCACCCTCTGTGTCACATGATCAAAATGTGGACGTATGGCAATTGGGATGTCGTAAAATGGATCAAAACTCACTTAACAAACGTCTCACTTGACATAAATTTTGGGCTCCTTTGGGGGCGTAAGTCAAGGAAAAACCTGTATTTAATAACTGCATGTTTTACTTAACAACTGCAGCAAGTCGCTTAGCAACCAGAATGGACCAAGAAAGTTAAATTAGGTACATTCTGTATTCTCTAAAACCAGCTTTTCAAGCTCTGGGATCATAATGGTGTATGCTGGCAGACATATAATAAGTAAGATATTCTTATTTATATCTTTACATCAGAAAAATATATGCATTCTTAAAATAATGATGTAAGTAGACATTTCTGCATACCACAAATCCAAACTTACATATACACACACACACTTCATTCATGTAAATAAGTAAAAGGATCTAATTTGAATACTGTTCTAGATTTCCTTTCTAAAGGAAGCACACTGCATGTTCTAAGTAAACCTTTTATTTATTCATTCATTTAATTAATGGATTTATGTGCCTCCCATCTTGTCCAGAACCAACTCTTATGAGTCTTTTAGGGAGTCAGGTGTTAACAGTTCACCCAGAAACCATGAACTGGCCAGTTTTCCATGTGTTCTTCTGTCTTTAAATATTCTATACGCAGTTCATACCTGAGAGTGTTGGCTATGACAGTTCTATTTACCATCATTCAGCACAGATGCCAAATTATTAGCCTGCAGTTACATGTTGGGCTAGCATCAGATTCAAAAATCTGCACTTTCATAGCAAGCACAAATGGAGTGTAAAATGGGCTCCTGTCTTCTGATTCATCTGTAGTTGGGAATTGTTTTCCTTGGGTTCACACAATGCTGCTCATGGTTCATAGATTAGAGAGAAAGATTCTAAGCTCACTCGTCAAATGTAATCATTTCCCATTTAGTTTAAGAGCTGGGGAGGGGGAAGGAAATTTGATAAAAAGCAAATGGGGTTACCAGTTCATGCACTGATTTGACTTGTAGTCAAGATTAATTTGATTGAAAGAGGGTGTGGGGCTGTAGAAAGTTAGCACCCACCCTTCTCCTAGAAAAATGAAATATTCTATAAAAAAAGGCAGAATATTTTACCTCCCTGGATGAGAAAAGGAGAAATAATGGTCTTGGAAATCAGTCCCCACCTTTGTGAATAGCCCCAGAAAGACTGGGCTATCTTATCTATAAGATAAAAGACCTTCAGCTCCAGGGTGATCAGATTAGACCTCCCTCAGATCCAAACCAGGACAGAGCCATTAATAGGAATTAATTAATAGGAATTGCCCAAAGCCCCTTCATTAAATCACTCAGTAAGATACAACCAAGTCTGGGACTCAAGACAACCTACAAAGTTACCCCTGCATGCCCCCATGGAAGTCTGACAACCAATCGGGATACCCAAGAGCGGGTACAAATCTCTCTCTCACACACCCATGTGCTCGATTGCCTAGGACCTCAAACCCTGTGGTCCTGTCCTCCATTAAACCAACTTTCGAAATAGCCTCCATGTTTCCAGTGTCTTTCTCCCCACTTGGAATTGAACCCAGATAGACATTTTTTCCAACAGAGTGAGCAGTTTGTTTGTTTTTCTCCTTAGAGTAACACTGCTTCCTCGCAGAGCACAAGCAGCTTCAGTTAATACGAAAAGGTGGCTAAAAATAAGGAAGAATTACCTTAGAAATATTTACATTATCCAGATCATGAGCCTGAGAGCATTTCTAATGGTCTGCCTGCAGGAGCATTTATGCCCAATAAAGGAAAGTGAAAATATATCCAAAGCAGGTTTGGGCTGCTACTGGTTCGCCCTGGTTCAAGTAAACCCATAGCTAACACTATGGCCGGTTCAGCAAACTGGCAAATCCCATCCCTGGCTGGAAACAGCCCCATTTCTGGCCTCTGGAGGGCCTCCGGAGCCTGGGGAGGACACACCCCCCCCACTGTGGTGCAGGAGGCTGACGAGGCCACATCCATAATGGCCACACCCACCCAGCAACCCACCCCTTTCAACCAGGCAGACAACCGGTTGCTGACTTTTTTGAAGCCCACTCCTGGTTTTGGAAAGTATCCTGCTAAGGTTATTATGAGTCACAAAAGATGAGCTAATGAATGGAATTGGGTTAGAAAAAAAGGCAAGATGGAAGCAGACATGCTGAGGTCTCTCAAGGCAATATCTATTTCTATTTCTATTTCTATTTCTATTTCTATTTCTATTTCTATTTCTATTTCTATATCATATCTATCTATCTATCTATCTATCTATCTATCTATCTATCTATCTATCTATCTATCTATCTCCAACAAAGACAGTATCTCAGCACTATTTGCTTGTTAATTGGTTTGGTGTTTTGATCTCATTTAGCCCTTTTAAAAATAATGAGGTGAGATTTTTTAGGAAGAGTGCAAACTCTCATAAAGAATTGATGGAGAGAATAAAAAATCTTGCACTTTTCCAAAAGAGCGTTTGCGTGTTCAGTTTGCTTTGTAGTTAAAACGGGTATCTCCTTACCTTCCTTTCTCTTTTTCTAATCCCTTGAAGATATTTTTTCCCCCATCTTTCTCAGCAAGAAAGCCCCCTACTGGGAAGGATAATGCAAAGCACAAGAAGGCTGCATTCAGAGGAACTGCTCAGTTATGGCTTGCTAGGCTGAAGGGCAGTGCTTCTCTCTGCTGACCTGCCTTTCTTTTTGCCAGCAGTCTCTGCACAGTGAGAATGAAAAGATTGTCCTTCTGTTTACAAAGCATCCGACTGCTGCCTGCCTGCTAGCTGCATGGGGAAGCTCAGCTTTGACAGTGTAAGTTTTTATTCATGTGCTATCAACGTCAGAAAATGGGCCATACAAAGAAATAACTACTGGAGGTAAAGGCCAGTCTGACAAGCAGGTACATTTGGCCCCCAAGGCTCCCAATGTTAATAGGTTGTTGGCTCTCCCCCACTCCCTAGTTTGTCTTCAGAAACAGAAAGAAGGCAAAAAAAGGACTCAACCTTTGATTTCTCTAACAATTGGCATCAAAACAAGGAAGGGGAAGGGGCTCTGCTTTAGGAGAATCTTTGAATCAAATTGCAAAAAAAAAAAAAAATGACCAGGTGCAATACATATAAAATTATATAGCTTGATATAATAAATTGCTAAGTATCTGGGTTTTTTTTTTCTAAACAACTAGGATAAGGGTCCCCAAACTTGGCAACTTTAAGACTTGTGGACTTCAATTCCCAGAATTCTGGCTGGATAATTCTCGGAGTTGAAGTCCACAAATTTTAAAGTTGCCAAGCTTGGAGACCTCTGAACTAGGATGTTAAAAGAAGAGCTTCTTGAGCTGTTCAATGAATTAGACTTTTTCAGCGTTTCAGTTAAAAATTATTCAAAGCAGCAAATATATCATAAGCTTTGTCTTCATAGGTTTCCCCCAAGAACCCTGTCCTGTGAGATGGGTTGAATTGAGAGAGCGACTGATCCAAGATCACCAAGGTGGTTCAAGATGGGACTTGAACTCACAATCACCTGCTTTCTAGCCTGATGCCTTAACCACAAGACCAAACTGGGTTTAATCCTGATCTTATAAATAATATGACTCGTCTTGGGAATCAGTGTTTTCTAGGGAGGTTAAAATAGCTCAGGAATTGTCCTCGACTTCTCAGTTTGCACCCGGGTTTAGACTAGGAAAGCAACTGCATCAATATGTTCCTGCATATATCTTGGGCAGCAAAGATGACTAACAAGCAAGTGCATAACACCAAACATGCCACTAGAAGGCAAAATCACAAACTATGTTTCACTTACTTTGGCCATGTCATGCAGAGGAATTCACTGGTGAAAGCAGAGGTGATATTCAGCAGGTTCTGACCAGTTCTGGAGAACCAGTAGCGGAAATTTTGAGTAGTTCGGAGAATTGGCAAAAACCACCTCTGATGGGAGATTTTACAGTATCCTTCCCCTGCCACACCTACTAAGCCACACTCACAGAACCAGTAGTAAAAAATCTTTGAATCTTTGAATCCCACCACTGGGTGAAAGCAATTATTTTGGGAAGCGTTAAAGGAAACCAAGCCATCAAACAATGCATTAAAGCTGACACCAGCCAAGCTAAAGGAACAGTCAAAGAAATGGTGCAAGATTGAAAGATGTGGCTCCCAATATTAATACTTTTTAAAAACTGTTTAAATCATAGAATCATCAAGAGTTGGACTTGACTGAATGAATAACATCAACACCACCAATAGGAAATGATCTTTAGTAAGTTGTCTGATGAGTTCCAAACTCAGTTCCAAATTCCCTAAGATAATCCAAGATGACACAATGGTGAATGGTATTAAAAACCTCTGAGTTATCAAGTACTAATAGTATCAAAAGTTTCTGAGTTACCCAAAAGTTATCAAGGACAATAAACAGAGATAGTTTATCTGTGTCTTAGAGTGACCAAAACCATCCCCATGTCATGAGCTATCTGGAAACTAGATTTAATAGGTTTAAATAAATATACAACTGCTCAAAAAAATAAAGGGACACTTAAACAACACAATGTAACTCCAAGTCAATCACACTTCTATGAAATCAAACTGTCCAGTTAGGTAGCAACACTGATTGACAATCAATTTCACATGCTGTTGTACAAATGGAATAGACAACAGGTGGAAAGCATAGGCAGTTAGCAAGACATCCCCAATAAAGGAGTGGTACTGCAGGTGGGGACCACAGACCATTTCTCAGTTCCTATGCTTTCTGGCTGATGGTTTGGTCACTTTTGAATGCTGGTGGTGCTTTCACTTTAGCGGTAGCATGAGACAGAGTCTGCAACCCACACAAGTGGCTCAGGTAGTGCAGCTCATCCAGGATGGCACATCAATGCGAGCTGTGGCAAGGTTTGCTGTGTCTGTCAGTGTAGTGTCCAGAGCATGGAGGTGCTACCAGGAGACAGGCCAGTACATCAGGAGACATGGAAGAGGCTGTAGGAGGGCAACTAACCAGCATCAGAACCGCTACCTCCGCCTTTGTGCAAGGAGGGACAGGAGGAGCACTGCCAGAGGCCTGCAAAATGACCTCCAGTGGCCCACAAATGTGCATGTGGCTGCTCAAATGGTCAAAACAGACTCCATGAGGGTGGTATGAGGGCACAACGTCCACAGGTGGGGGCTGTGCTTACAGCCCAACACCGTGCAGGACGTTTGGCATTTGCCAGAGAGCACCAAGATTGGCAAATTCACCACTGGTGCCCTGTGCTCTTCACAGATGAAAGCAGGTTCACACTGAGCACATGTGACAGACGTGACAGGGTCTGGAGACACTGTGGAGAATGTTCTGGTGCCTGCAACATCCTCCCGCATGACCAGTTTGGCAGCGGGTCAGTAATGGTGTGAGGTGGCATTTCTTTAGGGGGGCCGCAAAGCCCTCCATGTGCTCGCCAGAGGTAGCCTGACTGCCATTAGGTAGCAAGATGAGCTCTTCAGACCCCTTGTGAGACCGTATGCTGGTGCGGTTGGCCCTGGGTTCCTCCTAATGCAAGACAATGCTAGACCTCATGTGGCTGGAGTGTGCCAGCAGTTCCTGCAAGACGAAGGCATTGATGCTATGGACTGGCCCGCCCGTTTCCCAGACCTGAATCCAATTGAGCACATCTGGGACATCATGTCTTGCTCCATCCACCAACGCCACGTTGTGCCACGCTGTCCAGGAGTTGGGGGATGCTTTAGTCCAGGTGTGGGGGGAGATCCCTCAGGAGACCATCCACCACCTCATCAGGAGCATGCCCATGCATTGTAGGTGGAGCCAGGTGGACGCCACACACACTACTGAGACTCATTTTGACTTGTTTTAAGGACATTACATCAAAGTTGGATCAGCCTATAGTGTTTTTTCCACTTTAATTTGGAGTGTAACTCCAAATCCAGACCTCCATGGGTTGCTAAATTTGATTTCCATGGATAATTTTTGTGTGATTTTGTTGTCAGCACATTCAACTATGTAATGAACAAAGTATTTAATAAGAATTCATTCAGATCTAGGATGTCTTATTTTTGTGTTCCCTTTATTTTTTTGAGCAGTGTATTTTATTAATATTAATTCAGTCCTCATATGAAAGGTGTTAACATTCATTTCTGCATCATAAACACTTGTGCAAAACTTACTAAAAATATTTTTAAAAAGTAATGGTTTGAAAAAAATATTCAGGATTCAACTTCTTCCCTCAACAGACAATAAGAAAAAAATAAATTAATAGTAAAGTGGGTGTAATCTTGTGCTATGTTTCTGCCATGGAATTACTGCCATAGAATTACTTACAGTAGAAGTTGGATAACATTTCCCTTTCTTTCTGGGGTCCTATTTAGTGCAAATATGGTGGATGAAAAGGGCAAAATTCCTGTTATGTGCATAAAAATTCCATCCTGCAAGTGACAATCCAATCATCCAAGGAGAAATTCATTCGTACAACTTTAAAATTTTCCCATAATTTTTAAAGCAATAATGCTTGGGGTTCCTACCCTTAGTAGAACTACTACTAAATATATTTCAGAATATTTTCATACCAAACTGAACATATCTGCTCAAAAAGAGCAAACATCTCAATCTGCTTGGTCTAGATTAGACCAGAAAGAGTTGAATAATCCTATAATTTGTGTAGGGTGTTTAAGATACAATAACTATACTTAGTGATACTTAGTTATGATGACACAAAACTTTTCTCTTGATTTTAATAGTCAGTGAAAACGATTTTGATTTACTCTACTGTAGAAATCTGTACAAACATATTAGCTTGAATCCTAGTAATTCATATAGGTCTTGACCATTGATCATAATCTTCATCTCCCCCCCCCCCCCCGACATAGAGCTCACATGACAATTAAAGATATGTTCCTATGCACAATTAAATCCTTGGGGCTTGTTTCAGTGAAAATGTAAAGCAGAAGTCATGGCAGAGTAAAAGAGCACCAAAGTGTTCGAGTTGAAATTGACAAATGCTGCCAAGATTTGACTGGTGAAGAAGGAAATATTACATGTAATATGACAATGGGCTTGGAATAAATTTGCTGAGCTCACAATTTAACATCAGCCTGCCTAACATTTCCTACACAAATAAGCACACTGAAACACAGGTCTCCTTTCATATTTGCACTTCTACACTTTCTGATGCAGTTCTGCAATAAAATTGCTAACAGAAGTATTAAATCACAAGGTGGAATGAGTAATTCAGAATAGATTTTCATTTTCCCAGAGAGAAACAAGAGGATCAGAAGTTTGGAACTTAAAAGCAACAGCAATAGCAGATCTTAAAAGCAATAGCAATATTAGACTTATATACTTATATGATTTATAGCCCTCTCTAAGTGGTTTACAGTAGAGGTGGTATTCAGTGGGTTCTGACCCGTTCTGGAGAACCGGTAGCGGAAATTTTGAGTAGTTCAGAGAACTGGAAAATACCACCTCTGACTGGAGATTTTACAGTATCCTTCCCCTGCCATGTCCACCAAGCCATGCCCACAGAACTGGTAGTACAAAAATTTGAATCCCACCACTGGTTCACAGAGTCAACATATTGCCTCCAATTATCTGGGTCTTCATTTTACTGATCTCGATAGTCTCAATACAGCAATTCAGGTGGCTTCAGTCCACTTCTGGCCAGTCCATTGGCTTGAGAAGGCTGTTCTAGGATTGCCTTTATTAGATCCACCCAAACTCAGAAGTTTCTTGTAGATGGCAAGGGAATCCAGGCTGCTTTTGTGTGCAATCCTTCAGCATTGGCTGAAGTCATCTATCCAAGAAGTATGCTGATAAGCACTTTAGTAATAGCAAAAGCACTTACTTTTATATACTGCTTCATAATGCTTTACAGCTGTGATGACCTGGGGCATGGCACAAAGGCAACACAGTCAAATAAGCAATAAGAATCCCTTTATTATCTCCAACTTTGCCACCAGTGTCCATGTTGTGCATTGACAATAAATGTTTGACTTGAAGCAGTCTACAGAGTCAACATATTGCCTTCAGCAATCTGGGTCCTCATTTACCGATCTCAGTAATAGGGAAAGTTGAGTCAACCTTGAGCTGGTCAGAATTGAACCCCTGGCAGTGAGCAGTGGGTTAGCCTGCAATATTGCATTCTAGCCACTGTGCCACCACAGCTTTTAAACATGAAGTTCTGACCTACTGTTTCTGTGAAGTTTTCCAACCTTAGCCATTTTAAGATGTTCAACTCCCAGTTTCCCAGAGCTTCCCTCACTAAGCAATGAGCAATCAATTGTTAAGTGAGTCGTGCTCAATTTTACATTATTTTTTCCATGGTCATTAAGCAAATCTAGCTTCCCCTATTGACTTTGCTTCTTGGAAGTCCCTGGGAAGATTGCAAATGTTGATATTATGACCTCAGAATGTTGCAACCATTGTAAAAATATGCTGGTTGCCAAATAACTGGATTTTGATAATTTGACTTTAGGGAGGCTGTAATGGTTGTAGGATGATAAGTCATAAATCACCTTTTTCAATGCTATAGTAACTTTTTTGTTAAATGATTGTAAGTCAAGGACTACCTGTAGACTAAGGGACAGGAAAAAAAATGACATGGAAAAAAAAGTAAAGGTGTTAAAGAAAGTAGAAAGAAGATAGAAATACTGCAGGCACAAGTCCTTTCTGCAATATTGGAGCATATCTGTGTTGCTGCTTTGTTGTGTTCCTTTCCCTGCCTCCAGACCAGGAAGGAAATCTTCTTCCAATGAGGATGCACCATATATGAATAGTACAGCACAAAATGCAGGATTTTTCCCCCTCTTTCTGCTCAAATGATTTGCAATATGACCACTATATGGTAGTATAGAGTTGGTATTTTTGTATCTTTTGGGCACTACCTAGTCTTGCTCTGTGTTTATGCAACCAGGATTCAAACTATGAATAAATATTCTGAAGCACTGGAATTAGAAAATGGCTGAGTTTGGCTGCATGGATTGTCATGGGTGCTGTAAACTAATCCACCACTAACTAAATAAGCTGAATACAGGAAGCAAGAAGCCATGACAGCAGTGAAATGTCTTCAAGAAAACTAAGCTCAGAGAGCATCAAAGACCCACACACAAATCAAGGTCAGACTGAAGGAAACTAGTAAAAAACAATTTGAGCCAGGAGCTTGCTGTCACAGAGCATGTAATTTCAAATATCTTCCTGAAACACATCAACACAACGTCACATAACAACTCAAAACATCAACCACACACAGCATCACCCTGACTTGTTTACTGTGAGATAGGCAACAATATAAATTGATTTAATAAGATAAATAAATAAACATGCCTATATTGCCTACAGACAGCATCTTGAAGTGGTACATACTACTTCAAGGGCAAATACTACTTGTCAAGTGGAACATTTTAAATAAACCTTGGACTATCTCAGCTGCAGCAGGACACCAAAAGATAAGCATAGGTACATAGATATCTGCTTTGGGGAATGGTTAATCCCTAATCCAGGGCAAGACTGGTTCGGGGATTTGATAGATTACTCTCCCCAGAAAATGAATGGAAAATGAACATGGAAAAAAAGATGCTATGGAAGCTGCTTGGAACAGAGTGCAAAGACTTGTTACTGAATTCCACAGAAGTGGGTAGAATTGCCCCAGTCCCCCCCATCTTTAGTTGAAAAATATATGAATGTAACAAAAAGTATAATTTTGCATTTGTAAATTTAGAGAAAGTAGACAGTAATGTGAACAGGCTTAAATTAAAAACACTGTATAAATAGGAAATTAAGAATCTCAAATTTCAAATCTGGTGCTAGAATAAGCCTTTCCTGAGAACTGTGCCAAACTTCTTAGATATTCTTCAAATTGAAAAATGGTTTTGTTCTTAACCAACCAACTTAAAGATCCATGCCAGATTTGAGTACTGATATCTAGGACTCTGTTGAAAAATTTCTCTGGCTGAAAACTAAATTTAGTTTACTTTTGTTTTGTTTTCTTTTATCTCCGATCTTAATTTGTCTTGTTTACTGCTCCCCTGTCCCTTGGCTTGGCAGGAGAACAAATCAGTCAATCCTAAAGGAAATCAATCCTGATTGTTCTTTGGGAGGATGCATACTGAAGCTTAAATCCAAATGCATTGGCCACCAAATGAGAAGGGAGGACTCATTGGAAAAGGCCCTGATGTTGGGAAAGCTTGAAGGCAAAAGGGAAAGGGGAAGGCAGAGGATGAGATGATTACATAGTGCCATAGATGTAGTGGGCATGGACATGGATTGGGGCTAATTCTGGGAGATAGTGGAGGACAGATTCATGGGGTTGCGAAGAGTCGGGCATGACTTGTGAAGATACAGAATAACAGAGTTGGAAGGACCTTGTAGGTCATCTAGTTGAACCCCCTGCCCAATCAGGAGACCCTACACCGTTTCTGACAAATGGCAGCCCAATCTCTTCTTGAAAGTCTCAACTGATGGTGCTCCCACAACTTCCAAAGGCAAAAGGGTTGATTGTTCTCACTGTCAGAAAATTTCTCCTTATTTCCAGTTTGAATCTTTCCTTGATCAGTTTCCATCCATTATTTCTCGTCTGGCCTTCAGGTGTCTTGGGAAATAGCTTGACCCCATCCTCTCTGGGGCAGCCCCTCAGATATTGGAACGTTGCTATCCAGTGGTGGGATTCAAACAATTCAACTTACAATAGTAATAATAGTTCTCCATTCCCCCAGGTTTGGTTTTGTTTTCAGCATGGTGAGACTTCATCCTCAAGTCATCAAGCAAAAACGTACTTTTGTCTTATAAGAATCTCTGGGGAGTCATGTAACCCTGAATAGGGTTCTACTTGTAGTTTAATATAGAAGAAACTCTTCATGAATAGCTTGTGTATGGCTAACCCATAAAAATAAAAAGGTACTTCCATCTTGCACAACACATTTATGTGCAGTTATTTGCCAATACTGGACTATTTTAATGTCAGTGCCAAACAATAAGATGCTAGGCCTTTTAAAAAAAATATTTTTTTCTGTAATTAATGGGCTTTCTATACTACCCTGTACTGAATGGGCATGCCACGCAAGCAAACAAATGAGCTGACTATCCAGTTTTCCCCCAATTAATGTCTATCCGTGATCATTTTCAGAATATGTTTAAGCAGCAAGATGAGATTGGGTTAAAGAGACTGTGTAAGCAATTTTGTCAGAGGGATGGCAGAGAATGTGTCTGTATTGAACATTGTACAACCTGCTAGGACAGCTGGAGAAAGAGAGAGAGAGAGACTGAGAGATTTCCAGCCCACCTATGAAAAATTATTCCTCCCTTCCCCTTTAAAAAACAACAACCAACCAAACGAGCAGGATGGAGATAAAAAGGGCACCGTTATCTTGGGTAAATTGACAATGATATATATAGTGTCAATCTAGCTATGACACCGAACTTGAAGACAAATCTTAGAAAGCTATTTCAATCCATTTTTATTCATATATTCAAGAACGCTTCATAATCAGTTCCAAAAATGATTTGTAGAGATTTGTGAACATCACAAGAGACTTCCGATTAAAAGATGAGGAGACCCATTACTGGAAGATAAGAATTATTTTTTTATATAATGTAGCTTCATTTCTTTGTTTCACCTTTCCTTAACCTGGTGGTTGATAAGCATTTCCTTTGACGCTTGTTCCTTACAATTCCCCCTGCTGAAGTTTGAATGCTAACAGTTTGCTGCCTTTGCTTGTTTCTATGTTCTCTGAGGTTAGATAAGCTGCAATGATAGATTTTCAATCACACTAAAGAGAAGAAAGTCTGTGCGATTTACAAAACAAAACCCAGTCTGAGGATTAGCTATCTGAGAAAGATAAAGGAACTGTAATGTGAGAACCAGAAGAAAACAAAATAAAAATAATACAAATAATGTGACTTACTCCAAAAGCTAAAGTGGATGTAACCAAGGTGTATCTAATTGTTCTTTAAACAAAACAAATTAAGATCAGAGATAAAAGAAAACAAAACAAATAACTCTTTTATTGATAGCCTTTCTCAATCCTTGCAGCTTAGCTAAATGGATTACCTTATTGATTTGGTATGTCAGAATGGAAAAATTTCAGCATCGTTCATGCTCAATAGCTCTAGATGGAAATGAGGTAATTTCAAATGACGATTTACTGTAATTTAAAACTCACACACAGATCTTAATCAGGACTACACCTTAAACCTTTTGTATCTAAGCCAAACCAACTCATTTCATCTATTTAGAGATGTGCAGTCTCTATTAAGAGACAGTTAGCAGTCATGTTTTGAAACAACCAAGAAGTAACTTGCATGGAGTTTTCTTTTTTCTTTTCATTTTCTGCACTAATAGCTGTTCGCTTCTTCTCCTTCCACATCTGCTCATGCCCTCAGCAGATATGGGCGGGCAGAATTGTGGAACATTGCTTTGTTCTGAGACGATCATACATCCACAGTGCTCTTGTAGGCTGAAGGAAGTAGCATTATCCCATCTCCCTATTTCCCTCCCACCCTTTTTGCCTGTCTTTAAAAGTGTGCAAAAGGATCTGACACATATTCACAACTAAATGTGTAGAAGTTTTCCCTTTGATGATTTGCTGAAGGTCAGGAGAGGTTCAGTCAGCAGGGATGACAAAAGTCAAACCGCGGAGGCAAAAAATCCTGTCCAAATCCTAGTCATACGTAGGGCAGAGGAGAGATTTCATATTTGTTACAATACCCCATGAATGAGCTGCTAAGCCCCATTGATAAATCTCACCTTAAACAACATATAGATTTCTTTTCAAGCTACACATCCAAGCCATCCATCCATCCCTTGCATTTTGATATCCCAAGCAGTTTTTTACTACCACAGGTTAGCCCTTATTTAACATTTTATAAACAAAGGGAAACCTGCATTCAGTAAGTATGGCATAGAGTAAATACCACATCATCTGTCTGTCTGTCTGTCTGTCTGTCTGTCTGTCTGTCTACAGTATCTATCTATCTATCTATCTATCTATCTATCTATCTATCTATCCATCCATCCATCCATCCATCCATCCATCCATCCATCCATCTATCTATCTATCTATCTATCTATCTATCTATCTATCTATCTATCTATCTATCTATCTATCTATCTACAGTATCTATCTATCTATCTATCTATCTATCTATCTATCTATCCATCCATCATCTATCTATCTATCTATCTATCTATCTATCTATCTATCTATCTATCTATCCATCCATCCATCCATCCATCCATCCATCCATCCATCCATCTATCTATCTATCCATCCATCCATCTATCTATCTATTTATCTATCTATCTATCTATCCATCCATCTATCATCTATCTGTCTGTCTATCTATCTATCTATCTATCTATCTATCTATC
>NW_020769414.1:1431791-1454822 GCF_900518735.1 Pseudonaja textilis | reverse complement strand
ATCTATCTATCTATCTATCTATCTATCATATTACATTATATTTATAATGTGTGTCTCTCTGTGTGTGTTCCAGCATAACTCTGGAACGCCTTGAGCAATTTTAACCAAACTTGGTACACAGATGACTTACTCTCTGGAAACAAATACTGGGGGCGGGGGGGGGGGGAGGCCCCCCCCACCCCCGGGGGGGGGGTTGTTCTGTGAAGATACAACCTACAGTGCAGTGGAGTTGCTATTGTAATGGCTTCACAGTACTCTACAAGGGGGCGTTTGTAAGGAGGACTACCTGCACCACTACGAGACTGACATGATGTACATCACACTGATCACATACGGGATGACATTTCTTGACACTTCTGGGGGGGCAGGGAAAACATTTTTAACTAATTTAATTGTCTCTGAAATCAGGGCTCAGGGAGAAGTTGCTCTTGCCATCGCCTCTGCAGGAATTGTCGAGACATTAATCGGGGTGGGATTCAAAAACCCCGGCAACTGGTTTGCTGCCCAGTTGCTGGGTGGGTGTGGGCATAGTGGGCATGGCCTACTGGAACTTCTGGTAGGGCCACTTTTCACCTTCCCAAGGGTCCAGAGGCTTCCCTTGGTCCTCTAAGAGGGCAAACATGGTCTCCCCTGGGCTCTGGAGGCCTTCTGGAAGCCATGACTTCCAGTACGTCTGGAAGGAAACATGTTTTCCCCCCTCCCAGAGCCTCTGCATGTACCCTGCATATACCTGCATCAAAAATGGGCTGAGTGGAGACTTCTGGGAGGGGCAGGGTGAGCGGGGCAGGGCCAGCTAGTCAGTTCAAATACCAGTTCCACCGAATTTAACATCTTGTTCATGCAAACCGGTCCAAACCAGTAGAATTCTTCACCTGACATTAATGAAAGGAGGAATAACAGTCCATAAATAAATACCCAGGCAACATCAGGTTATCGGCTAGTTGTTAAATAAAACTCAGTAAGAATGGAACAAGTCACCCTGATATAGAAAGGATAAGAGGCAGTGAATGATCAAGGACATTGACTTGCTTCCCTTGGACAAGAAAACAATGCACAACTCAAGAGTCATAAAAGAAAATACACATGCAAACACACACACACACACACAGAGGCACACACTTAATTATTTCTGTCATTTCGTCAGCTTTGGAGAAAAGCTTAGGAAGGATGCTGACTCCAGCTGGCAAAAGTAAAAATGCTCTCAAAAGGATTAGTTTCCAAATAGGGCCTAGGCCAAAATATTAATATGCACAGTACTTTACATAACAAAGGTACCTCTTTGTTTATAGTAATAATATCCAACCTTACAATTAAAACAATAAGAACTAATTCAAAATTAAAAAAGAATAAAAATAGAAAAGAAGGAAAACAAATCGTAACAATACATACATACACACACACACACAAAAACTATAAAAAGATAATAACAATAACTTATAACAATAAGTATAAATAGTTTTAATAACTTGTCCCCTTCACTTAACATGCAACAAATGACCTTTTCTTCCCGTATCTCAACTTCTCTATAAACATATCTTTTTTGTTCAATTCTGGTCAGCAAAAAACCATTAACGGTTGCCAGAAATAACAAGTATAACATCTAACTGTGATAAAATGAACCAATTTATATTCCTTTCTTTTAACAATTTTGATTCTTATCCCCTCAATTAATGTTCTAATCGAGAACTTAATTTCTTCCATTTTTTTCTTTATGCTTTTTCATAAAATTCTTCCAAAAGTTTAGTATGTCTCTTTTGTAAATCCAATCTAAGAAAGTTATCCAGGTCATTCTCTTATTAAAAAAAAATCAGCCAGTTTCATTTGCATATTCAATGTAGCATCTTCTTCCACTCACTCCAGTAGCCTGTCACTTTAAATCTACTACCATATCAGTCTCAGACTTATTCAGTAAAATTTGCTCCTCTTTCATATCATCTTTCTTCCACAACCAGGAGTTTGATCCTGACCAGCTCAAGCTTTCTATCCTTCCAAAATCTGTAAAATGAGGACACAGATGGTTGTGGGTAATATGCTGACTCTGTAAACTGCTTAGAGAGGGCTGTAAGGCACTTTGAAGTGGTATATAACTCTAAGTGTTATTGCTATTGCTGTATTCCAGACTTAGTTTAATGTTGGGCAATGCTAAAATCAAATCAAATCAATCAATTCAAATCTACTTCTGGTTACAAATATGAATATCCTTGCAACCCACCCCACTTCCCAGAACCATATCCCCCAGATAGTCAATTTGCTCCAACATTTTTTGAATTTAGGAAAGCAGTCAAAACCTGTTTCATTCAACAGTTTTTTGAAAGGGAGATGATTTGAGAGTATGCCATTAAATCAATTGTATGATTGCCTGCACAAGAATACATTATTATGTAATAGATTTACTGTTTTGCTATTTTATGCTGTTTTAATCTTTTTGGGAGTATGGAGTATGATTAGAATTGTAGCCTAATCAAAGTCACTTGCAATAAGAATGCCAAATAAGACTAGTAAAATAAATATATTGAATGTCTTCTTTCCCTTTCCTTTCTCTCCTTTTACTTTATCTACTTTCCCCTTTTCTCACACCTCTCCAAGTTCTCTCATCTTTTGGCTCTGCCTTCTTTGTAAAGATAATCTGCAATGAACTCTAAACTTGTTGAGAAATCTGCTCTTCCATCATAACTCTTGAATTTGGGTTGAATTGATTGTGATTTCTCATGATTCAGAGAGAAAACAACTTAACCAAAACTTGCTTGACATGGAAGTGAATTTCTGGGCATCTATACCTCAACTTCCACATAGGAAATACTAGCTAGAAACTGAAAACTTGAAAGTTTATGTCTAAACCAGATTTGACCTTTCTCATTATAGCTTTTATATTTAAAAAAAATGAAAGAAAATGTAGATGATCAGACTGAACCCAAAGGAGGGGTAAATGTGTCATCTGCCTTGAATCCCTTCATGCACACAAAATAACTAAGTTCAGCCCACCTTGAATTGTGTTGACTTTTATCTATCATCTTTTACTATGATTGTTAGTAATTCAAATCCCCGTAGAGAGCATTAGTGTACAATAAACCTATATTCATTTGAATTGCCTGGACTCCTGATTTCTTGTGCTTGACAGCAAATGTGATCTGGCCACTTTTATAAACAGTAGCGATAATCGAGTTCTCTCCCTGGCCATCATTTCCTTTTCCCAAAAAGTCCTTTGATAAATTTTTCTAGCATATTGTCAGAAGAAAATATTTTGGCTGCTACCGGCACGATCATTTTGAGTGCTGAAGTTAATTATTTATGTGTGTATTATTAGTTCTCCCTGTTATATTATGTTGCAAAACAGATTGGCTTCTTGGTGAACAAGTATGTTCCATAATTACATTACTGAAAAAATGGAATCTTGCAGTCTAAAACAAATAGGCAACGAATAATGTACCATTACTGACTTTTGTCATTTGAAATATAAATTACATGGCTGTTCATGGAAATGAACATGTGTTAACCAATAGCAGAACTATTTGTACATGTTCCATTTGGAAATAATTGTTCCTATTTGTTGGTTACACACTCCTTAGAAAAATAATGCCCTTCACACCTATAGTTCATTAAAATTGTTCTTCTTAATGAACTCTATAAATAACTAATAGGGTTAACAGGAGCAAAATTTAACAGATAACAGACATGAAAGTCTCCAGCTCATTAACTAAAGCTCCACTTCCAAAATGAAGTCTTCCTTGAAAATACCTCTATTGATCTGTTAATCACTAAATGAGCCATTATTTCTGAGCAATTTCAGTACTGCACATTACAGAATGTTTGTCACACTCAATTTAAAAGAGAGCAATTTTATTTCTAAAGTATTATTTATAAATATCCTTATTTTGACAAATTTTGTAGAGAGTACATTTTATGGTTGAACATCACAATGCAAGCATGTCATTAAAATATACGATGTACAGCAATTTAGAGTATTATTTTCAGAGGACATAAATGAGTGTTTCTCAAAGTTGGTAACTTTAAGATAAGCCCAGAATTCCCCAGTCAGCATGATTTTTTTAAAAAAATACTTTAACAACTGGAATCTGGAATAAAAAAAAAAAAGTGATGTGGAATATTTCCATATTTTAGAGCCATTCCTTCATTATAATTCTCTCCAGTTTCTGTCCCACAGAAAGAATTCACCCATTCCCCCAAAAGTACTTTTTCAAGAAGTAATTGGACTTTCCCGTTTTTCTTTGAAGATGTTTCACTTCTCATCCAAGAAGCTTCTTCAGCTCTGGGAATCTCCATAGAAATGTACCCATTCATAAAAGAAACACACAGCCATCCTTGATAGCTTGTTTTAGCGTTCTCTCCCTTTAGAATCTTTCCTTTGCTCTTTAAAATTCCTGCATACCATGTGCTGATACTTCTAGATAAGTACTGAAGTGCTGATACTTCTAGATAAGTACCTGTAAGGTCATTTTAGCTATTTTGGTATCTATATTCAGAGAATGAATTGGTAGCAGAAATTTTGAGTTGTATGGAGAACTGGCAAATGCCACCTCTGACTGGAGATTTTACTGTATGCTTCCCCTGCCACACCCATCAAGCCACGCCCACAGAACCAGTAGTAAAAAAAAAATTGAATCCCATCACTGCAACACAGGTATCTCTATGTGCACATCTGTTTTTGTGTACGCCCTAGCTTTTTAAAAAATAATGGAAATGATTATTTCTCTTTAAACCTAAATCAGGTGAATTTAACAGAGAACATCTCCATAGCCTATCTCAACTTTCCAACCTTCTCATTTTATTTAACCTTCACTGTCATAGTGGTTTCTATTAGCATCACTACAGCTTGGTTAAACAAATTTGAAATTATTACATTCTAATGTATGCATACACATGACATTAAGTCAAAAGGATTTGAAATATTACCTTCATTATACAGTGTTTGTGTCTTTAAGTCATACGTTATTAAATTTTTATATGCAAAATATTCAGGCAGCGCACTTATGCAAACAAGAGGGTATGTTGAAAATCCAAGCACAGGAAGGAGGAAAAAAAATCCTATCACTGTAATAATTTTCAACAAGAGGGTGAGTGTTTCCTACTTTTAAATACAAGAGAGCAAAATTAATAAACTGATTAATTTGCCTCATTAGTCCTAATTTTTTAATGGTAGTTACAATGAGACTGTGTGGAATCAAGATCCCTGTGTAATTGGCATAATCATCTACATGATAATTAAGTTAATCTATATCAGGCTTTTTTCACAATTATTTGAACCGGCTAAAAGTACATTCAGGCCTACTGAGCTGGATTCCCTTTCCTGAATATTGTGAGACTAAAGCTATTTCTTCGCTATTGCCTTACAGTGTCTTTATAGCATCACTTCCCATTACTGATAATTTGACCCAACAATGGTTGGGTAACTTCAAAAGACTGTATAAGTATGATCTGCTTCTTACTGCATTCTCATTCTTGAATCATAACCCCATATGGAAGACACATTAAACTTAATGTAAAAATGATCCCATTAGTTGTCTCATTATTTGTTTTAATAGTGCTGTAAATGAATTGTGACTCCATTAAATGTTTATGGTGGGTTTCAGAGATCCATTTGTCAAACATTAAGATGAAATGTGATGAAGAAGCAGCATTTCAAGGATATTTGAGGAAGGGACAAGTGAAATTGTTTGTTCAGAAGGATGCTGGTTAAAGTGAGGACAGCACAAAGAAGTCAATTTTCTGCTTCCCCCATGCTTCACTCAAGTTGAAAGACTGTGGCTCATCTCAAATTGGAATGAAGTACAGGAACCTACTCTGCTAATGGAAGTTTTGTGAGAATCAGTGTAGTCTGAAAACTGAGGATTTCTTTTTCTTTTTTGTATTTTTTTTATTTTATATTTACAATAATTCCATCTTTTATTTCAATAGTGTGTCGACTGGGTACATATGTCTTGTGCTAACTATTATAATTAATACTTTTCTTACCAATATAACAATAGTCACATTTTCTTTATAACCGTTATCTCTTATGTCTATTATCTTTTTAAAAATCTTAACTTATTTCACCATATATTCATCTACTCCATTTTAGCTTGCTTTGTTTTCCAACCATTGATAAAATAGATCCCATACCATGTAATATACAGTTTCTTCTTTTTCTTTAATTGCCAGTGTTAATCTATTCATCTCTGTACATTCTAATATTTTCTGAATCACTTTTCCAATTCTGAGCATATACAATCCTAGCTGCTGTTAATACATGAATAATTAAGTATGTTTCTTCTTTGCTATAACATTCAGGTACCATCCCTAATAAAAATATTTCAGGTTTCAAATCTTTTTCTTTGAAGATGTTTTGCTTCTCATCCAAGAAGCTTCTTCAACTTGACTGGATGGTGGAGATGTCTTCAAAGGAAAACCAGAAAGTCCAGTTGCTACTTGAGAAGGGGGAAGCATCTTTGGGATAATCATGACCTGGATAACTGAGAATTTCCACAGACATTTAGCAAATAAACTGGTCTCCTCACCTGGAGAGGATGTCTAGGGATCCATACTACACAAGACATATACAAAAAGAGGAGAAGGCCAGACATTACAAGGTAAACCCAGATGGAGAGACAACATCACAGACACACAACAGAACAGCATTAATTAACAATAACTGAGGCTACCAGAAGAGTAAGAAACAGAACTTTGTATCTCCCAAAGTGGTAGTAAAGAGGGACTAAAGAAGAAGAGAATAAAATAACTGAGAACTTAATGAAGGTAGTACATATGTCTTTAAAAAGAAACTCTGAAAGTTAACTGAAACAAAAAAAAAGTTGCAATATCATATTGTTTTCTTATATTATTCTTAATGCTTGGTTGCCTTCTCAGATTGCTTCAGACTTCAGACTAAGTTTGTTTCTTTAGGTAGTTGGTGATGCATGGTTTTTTTAAAAAATGGAATTGCTTTATTTTTGATTGTTTTCATTCTTTGTGAAATTTCCCACAGTCATTCTGAATTGGGTGACCCAGCTAGCGATTGATTGGTTTATTTTTATTTATTTTTTATTTTATTTATTTTTATTTGTCAATTGCTTACAAGATAATAGGTATAAGTAAAAACATAGTTATGAATACATGGATACATATAAGAAAAATAAAAAATATAAAAGAAACAATAGGACAGAGATGGTAGGTACGTTGGTGCACTTATGAATACCCCCTACAGACCTCTTAGGAAAGGGGTGAGGTCAATGGTAGACAGTCTAAGGTTAAAGTTTTTGGGGTTTGGGGAAGAAACCACAGGGTCAGGTAGAGTATTCCAGACATTGACCACTCTGTTGCTGAAGTCGTATTTCCTGCAATCAAGTTTGGTGCGGTTAACCTTGAGTTTGTATCTATTATTTGCTCTTGTGTTGTTATGGTTGAAGCTGAAGTATTCATTGACAGGTAGGACATTGCAATGTATGATTTTATATACTATACTTAGATCGGACCGAAGGCGGCGTAGTTCTAGTTTTCTAGGTCTAGAATTTCGAATCTGGTGGCATAAGCTTTTCTGCAATGAGTAGAGTAGTGGAGAACTCTTCTTGTGAAATATTTTTGGACTTTCTCAACTGTGTTAATATCAGATACGTAATATGGGTTCCAGACTGATGAGCTGTATTCGAGTATTGGTCTAGCAAATGTTTTGTATGCTGTAGTTATTAGTGTAATATTACCAGAGAAAAAGCTACGTAAGATTAGGTTAACAACTCTTAACACCTTTTTGGCTATGTAGTTACAGTGGGCTCTAGCACTTAGGTCTTTAGAGATGAGTACTCCAAGATCCTTGACAGAGTTTGGATCATCAACAATACTGTCTATTCAGCCTGTATTTTATTTTCTGATATATATTTTTTGCCAATATGTAAGACAGAGCATTTATTTGTTGAGATTTGAAGTTGCCGTTTGACCATTCTGATACATAGTCAAGGTCTTTTTGAAGAGTAGCAGTATTGCCTATGGTGTTGAATAGCTTTACATCATCAGCAAAGAGAACGCAGTTGCTCTTGATATGATCACAGAGGTCATTTATGTAGAGTATGAAAAGAGTTGGTCCTAGAACACTGTCTTGGGGGATTCCACTGTTGACAGGTACAGAATTTGATAGGACGCTCCCAATTTTGACCATTTGTTGTCTGTTTGACAGGTATGCTTCTATGCAGTTATGAAGGTGTCCAGAGATACCGTAAGATTTTAGTTTTAGGAGTAGTTTGTCGTGTACCACTGAATCAAAGGCTTTACAGAAGTCTATATAGATTGCGTCTATTGGTTGATTAAATAGATTGGTTGATTAGATAGACTGGATAAACAAATAAGTATTTTCTGTTGCAATGTTTGGAATTTTGAGAGATCATCTGGAGGGTCATCTTAAAGTTCCCCAAAGTGCCATCTCAATGTTGCTTGATAAGTACTACCCTAGGGCTTCATTCAGACTCCTATTGGCCTCAGATGAAGAAGAGGGCTCTTGTCTTGAGAAGTCACTTGGCAACACTGTGACTAAAGTAGTACTAAAGCATATTATCACCATTAGGAGAATAGAAATAATATTTTTAGTCCTATTCCAAAACATTATTCTAAAAGAAATTGAGGAATCTCTAGTTATATAGTAAAAATGGCTTTTAGAGTATTTTCCCAGGGTAAAGCTGCAGGATATATTTAAGGAGCTTAAGGAGTTGGTGACCAGATGTGACATGTGGGGTACTGCATTCTCTTCCCCCTTTCCTTTCAAATATGAAGTGTTGCACAGCTATGCTTGTAGCCCATGTTCTTTCTAAATGAGCAGCAGAATGATTAAAAGTGAAGTATATAAATCTGAAGTCCCATCTGTTGGAATTCATTGTTGGAATATATTTCTGTGCAACAACTACAGTAGTATCCAGCCAGTAGATGACAGTATTTAAAAGTTTGGTCCTATGGTATATACTCTATGCTCTTTTGTTCTGAATAGAGTTTCCTGTTACAGTTATATAGCTGAGTAGTAAAACACATGGTGACTGTACTCTTTGTTTGTGGAACTTTATATAAACATAATTTCTAACACTATCCCCATCAAGGAAGAGAGTTTCAGAGATGCATCTGAAAAGATAATTAGCATGCTGTAAGGGTATGTGGGAATGACCTTGGGAGACAGAAGGAAGAACCACAGCCTGGAAAACCAATGTATAAAACATACCTCACTCCACAGAAGAAGAGGAAGGCCTGGAAAACATTTAAGAAGGATTATTTAAAACTTGTTTTTTTAAGTACATAAAGTAGTAAATACATAAGTACATCCAAATTTTAATTGATTATATTCCATCAGGTTGTTTTGATTCTGCGATAATAAAGATGATCTTTTTCACGATGATCTAGCCTTAACCTGATTCTTCAGCTTTTCTACTGCTACTGTAACTGAATCCATTCACCCTGCTGCTAGTTGTCCTCTTCTTCTCTTTCCTTCCATATTTCCATAAGCATTAGGGCCATCACCAGATATCAAGATCTTTGCAAAATCTGTCCAAAGTAGAACTTTGCCCTTTGAACATATTAAGTTTTAAATGGAAGCCTCCATTGCATCTTTTCCAGTTGCATCATTTATTCACTAGGCATCTTCCAACTATGTATCCAAGAACATTTGCCTTTACTGAACTTAGTTTGCCTATTAGTAAATCAAACTTATTTTTCTATAAAGAAAGATATCTCAGGATTTTAGGACTCTCTTCCCAGGAGGAATCTAAATCTTTTCTTTTGCTCCAGGAATTATGGAGGGAATAATAATGTTTATCTGAGATCTGGAAAATGGAAAATGTCGACTTCCAGTGAAGACAACACAATACATTTCAGTTCCAGATCATTTTCATGAAATGAATAAGAATTATAGCTCCTGAATAAGTGTACTTGATTTTCTTAAATTGCTTGTGAATATGTCATTATTCTTGGGCAGATATTATATGCAAAAGTAGGGTTAAGATTTTTTGGGTATACATAGAAGTGATTTATATCTCTGAATCCAACCTACATTATTTTATGGTCACATATATTTAAGCACTATGAAGTTCATGAACAATGCCTGACAGGGTAATGACCAGTCTTGCTCACCTACCACCCAACTGCCAAACCATGGATTTATTCTGATTTAGATACATTGATTTTCATTTAAGGAGATGTGAAATCAATGTACTCTGACTTAACTAGCTGGTGGGTCATTCAACTGCATATACTAGGTTAGCTTCCTTATGACAACCTTGGTGGAACAATAGCTGAATCAAACTGAGCCACATGAAGCAATGTAAAGTGACAGGACCAAAGCAGCTACCCTGGAAAAGGCAATATGCTGAAGGTTTGTTCATGGAGAATGTGTTGAGTTCTTTCTCTATTGATTGAATTTATATTCTACTTTTCCTTCAGGAAAATTTGATGGTGCATAATCAATCAATGGTGCATAATCAATCAATTTTCTTCAGGAGGTGAAGGCAGCATACATAGCACTCTGTCCTGTAACTTCACCTGGTAAAATCCCACAGGGAAGGGTTGCTCTAGGTCTCTGCCCTAAGACAATGTCTTCATAACAGTTCTTGAGAGTGAACTTTACTTACCATGCCCTTTCTTTTCTGGTCCAACATAACCCTGAATTATCCCTGCTTCCATTCTGGAGGACAATTAAAAGAGGGTTCTTGCAGAGGCTCTTTAGGGATGATCAGGACAATGAAGGACCTCTGGGGAGTTTGTCCAATTGATTGTGAAGAGGCATAACTTATATTATTTTGTTCTGCATGTTTTGTTCTTAATCATACTGTATTTAAATGGGAGAATGGGTGTCACCAAGAGTTGTTTTGGATTTAAAAAATATAATATAAGCTCTAGTAAGTAAGCAAGTGTTATAAATAATTCCCTACACACACATACGCATACATGCACACATACACACAAAACAACAACCTTATTACATGAAATTTTACTGAAAGAGAATGATTGGCTTAAATTCACCCAGGGTTCTTTCACTATTGAGAGTAGACTAGGATGTTATCCAATATTTTCAGATTCAGTCCAATAATTCCAAGAGTTCTTCGGAATCTGGGCCAGGTACAAATTTCTTTTTCTTCTCCTTCTCCTCCTTCTCCTTCTCCTTGTTCTGCTTCTGCTTCCTTCTTTATTTCACACTAGGTCTTCATTTATATAGGTATAGCTACTGTAAATTAGCTGGGGTTGGTATAGCTATTTATGCTGATCACTATTGTAAATTAGGCTTTTCCAGTGTAAATGCCAATAATTAACATTTAGCAAGAATATAGTGACGGCATATTTTTTTTTTGAATCCTACTTAACTGACAGCATTTAAAGGGAAAAAAGAAACATGGTTTGAAAATACAGCCTGTCTGACAATATAAACTGACATTAGTTGCCACTGAAAGCAATCTACTCATATAGGTAGTCCTTGATTTACAATTGACCACAGCTAAATACAAAATTTCTCTGGCATCATGTACCAACAGTATTTTATAAAAGTTCTCTTGAAGATCATAACATAAAGTAAATTTCAAACCTTATATAACCACATATTTTCCCACAGATCCATCTGTATATTGTAACCAAAATTCTTTGTGTCCATTATCATATATTATTTAATCGTTTCTTCTCCCCCCCCCCATTACTTCTTTGAGTTTTGGATTTTGGAAATAAAGGCATGGGAGGAAACATATGTATGTAGATGTATATGTTGAGGTAGCAAGATTTCATATTAGGTACTGTGGTAATATCTGAATTGTTTGATGAGATTGAAACTTTAATCTGTTTTTAGAGTAAAGGTTAGACAAAAGAATACATATCCTGATTGCTGTTAAATTTAGGATAGATTAGATTAAAAATCAGCCAAATACAGGGCTCAGAAAATGGCAGCTAATAATGAAAAATAGTGACATTGGAAGGAAGAACATTTATATTAACCCAATGAAAGAATAGATAATGATGTGATCCATTAATGTCCCTATAATAAGATCAGTTCATATTTCAATACAAGTCATTTGATTTGTGCTTCCCACACAAATGCAATTATTCTTTGATATTTGCATATATCCACACAAAAAGTGTATTGGTAAAAAAGAAATAAAATGCCTTGAACAAGGAAAAATTTGCTTGAGAAAAGATGTGCGTTTTAAAAATAGTGCATACAAAATGTGAGCAAATTGTTGAAAGGACTTTTCTTTTTTTTTAAAAATGCAAACCCATTTAAAGAGGATCAAACCAAATGATAGAAAAGCATGTGAAACTACAATTAGCAGACTCTTCTACCTCAAAGTACATGAGATGGAAGCAGAGATTAAATAGCATAATACCTTGCTGTATGGGTCATGGTAAACCCATCTTCTGCACTATTGTAGGCACTTCTATTCAAATTACACAAAACTCCCACAAAAGTGGGTATGAGATTGAACCCTGACTTTTTAACCTTAACAGATTAAGACATCTGGGTATACTTATATACCCTTTTTAAATCAAGGCCAAAACACTTTCTCACATCAATCAGTACGCAGATGAGCAGAGATTAACACTAAAATTACCACTAGAGTTCAGGGGTATCAAACTCATGTCCCACGGGCCTGATGTGCCACATGCTAGCCACGCCCACCCTCAGTTTAGTGAAAGGGACAAAAGGCATGCTAAAAAACCAATGTGATGTCTTGAGTTTGATATCAACTCAGACAAACAAGCTGACAGCAAGCAACAGCCCAATCAAGGAAACATCAAGACCACTCCCAAACATTTAAAATGAACTCCTGTCTAGCACTGATGATGCTGCCTAGTTTGATAATGAAATGTCTGCAAGAAAACTAGGGCTCCACAGAGAGCATCCAGGAATCCACACTCTTCAACCCTAAGCTACAAATATTTTCTTCTACGAAGACTTTATTTCAGGGGTTCCTAAGCCTTTTGCTATCACACATCATTTTAGTGTAATCTTAATGTACATATCTCTTTTAAAAATCCAAACACCAAAATAAACACAAGTGAACATCAAAAATAACACAATGAAAATTTATTTTCAATACCCATCAAAAACACAAAAGCAAAAGGTTTTCGCATCTGTCTCCTGGATATCAGAAATGCTAGTTCAACACACCTGAAAATCATTCCATGGATAGGGAAATGATCCATTTGTTATAGTTTACCCTCTCTCCTATAAATTTATTTAAACTTTTTTAAAGCCATCTAAGCTGGTTCTTATTACACAACCTGTGGAAGTGAATTCCTTTAATTATTTACTAATCAAAGAACAGTCCTTTATCTATCACAGCAGTGACATTTGTGAATAGCTATGCACATTTAAGAGGACAAGTGTCCATGAAATTAACAATCACCACAAAAACAACTATTGAAAAAGGATCAGTTGGCATGCTTAATGTCAGAAAACTAGAATGTTTAAAACATCCATAATAATCATAATTTTCTATTGTATATCTTGAAAAGCTCAGAGACTGGAGTTAAAGGTGCTGCCCGGTTAGAAAGAATTGGACCTAAGGCTAGTAGTTACCTTCAGTATAGGTGAGAAAATGGAGCAGGATACTGGTCAAAATTGGTGGGAAGCACATTAAGCCACCAGTTAGCAAATACAAATTCTGGATCATGAAGCAGTTGGTTTTTAACAATTGTTCGCTGGAGAATGGTCTTCCTTAGGTAAAAGCTATGTTTCCAGTCACTTTGGTCTGTTATTCTTTTCTGGTGCACCTACACGTCTATCAAAATTGCATTTTCTTTTTTAAAAAAGGCCTGAGCTAAAATTAAAGACAAATAAGAGGAAGAAATGGAATTTTTATTTAAGGACAGAAATCTTTCCACCCATGCCAATTTTCTTCTCTTCCCTCCCCAATTTCCTTTAGATTAAGATAGCTTTTTGCAGATAAAAAAAGCAAGTTCAATATTACTGACTTCCTGATAAATTTGTAGACCAACTGCATGCCCTCTGTCCTAGTCTAAGACGTGCGCAGATTAGAAAAGACAAATACTTTCTTGCTGAAAGAAAGGTTCTTTTTTGTTGCACACAATTTAGCTTAATATGGTTTGTATAAAGTGGGCAGCCTATAAAAAGTTGCATCAATATATATGTATTGTGTTAAGCTTTTCCCCTAGTTATAATAACTAGCACACATAGGTAGAAGGTATCCTTCATGGCATGGAGCCAGATTGCCTGTGGAGACATCTTTGGCCCAAAGCATCAGACCCTCCCACCCAGTCAGGCAGGGAAAGTATGCTGAAGGCCCCATTAGTTGACTGGTGGGGTTCAGGTAGACAGCCTTCTCTGCCGTCTTTGAAAAATTCTTTCCCTAGAGAAGAGACAAGTCCCCATTCTGCTGGCCTTCCATAAATGCATGAAGATCTGGTTCTGCCAACTTGCTTGGGGCCACAGTTGAGAACGTGGCCATTTTAAATTTATATTATTTTGTTTATAACTGTTTTTATTATATATATTATGTATATGGCTTCTCCATTTTCATATCTATTTGTATACCACCCAGAATCACTCAATGGAGGAGACAGGCTCTTTCTAAATGTGCTATATAAATAAATTTTAAAAAAGTTGCTACTGTTTACTGTTTTATATTAGTGTTTTCTTTTATTATAAGTCACTAGAATTGCCTCTAGGTGAGATGGGCAGCATATAAGATGAGAGAGAGAGGGGGGGAGGGAGGGAGGGAGGGAGAGAGGATAAATTGATAGAGATAGATGATAGATTATAGATGATAGATGATAGATAGATAGATAGATAGATAGATAGATAGATAGATAGATAGATAGATAGATAGATATAGAAATAGACAGAAAACAATACATAAATAAAATTAAACATTATTTGTCCAAATAGATTCTGCAAAGAAATACTCATATCCTTCAAGGTTTGCAAACCCAGGAAATGTTCTTTATTGCTATTAAGGAAGAATCTTGAAATAAGAGAAATTTTAAAGTCTGCCAATGAAATTCTCCAGATCATCTTATACCTAGCATAATTAAGATGGAGTTATCCTGAGTCCAGGGGTGGGATTCTACCAGTTTGCACCTATTTGCTAGAATCAGTTGTTAACATTCTAAGCAGTTTGGAGAACCAGTTGTGAGAAGAAATTACTGGCCTAATCCTGTAAGGAAGGCAGGAAGGAAACATTCTGGTGTTGCTTACAGAAACTGCTTTTCCGTTAACCCTTATTACATTCTTGGCAGACTAGACTTCCTGTCTCAGGAACTTGTCTGGAGTTTTTTTCTCCTCCTTTGCTGGTACTTTGTTTGTGTGGAGTGACCATTTACAGTTACAATGGCACTGAAAAAAATGACATGACCATTTTTCACATTTACGGCTGTTGCAGCATCCCCACAGTCATGAGAGGCCAGGCGAGGAGATGCGTGCCTCGGTGTGAGTGATATAGAGTTGACCACACCCAGCAAATAACATGACCACCAAGCCATGTCCACCCAGTCACATGACCACCAAGCCACACCCATCACCTAAGCTATGCCCACAGAACCGGTTGTTAAAATTTTTGAATCCCACCCCTGGGAGAGGACAACCAATGATCTTCTGGGCAATGATGTTAACCCTCTAGAGTGCTGTCCTATCTGCCACAGTACAATTGGCAAACCATACAGAGGTGCAATAATTTAAATACTCTCTATAGTGCAGCGGTAGAAGGTCACCAGCAGTTTTTCATTCAGTTGTTTTTTTCTGAGAAGTCTCAGTAGCATAATCTCTGCTGGGCCCTTTTGACCAGGGCTGCAATGTGAGCACCCCAAGTCAGATCCTCTTTTATGGTAATACCCAGAAACTTAAAACTGGCCACTTGCTCCACTCAGTCTCCATTAATAAGTAAGGGCTGGATGTCTGATCTGTTCCTTCTATAGTCCACTCTTAAGGGCCTTTTGCCAGTGAGCCCTGAATCCACATCAAGCAGAGCTTGTCCATCTGAATGGACAACTGTCCATTGACTGGAGAGCTGGGAAGGAACAGAATTTGCCCCTTGTTTGGGGGTCTCCTTTGTATCTGGAATCTAGTATTAGAGAAGGGTGATGTGGCTTTAATTCCGATGGATCTACAGAGTGACTAGCCAATGTCTCAGTTAATGACAGTGACTGCACTACTGCAAGGGATCCACTTCTAGAACCCAAGGGATGAAGGTATTCCTCGACTTATGACCACTTTCCTTTGCAAAGGGAGGGTGTCCTTGTCATTGCCCCATCGGAGCTGGTTTGAAGGAGGAGGAGTTGGAAGTGGGATGCCCCACAGGGATGGCCCGTCTCCCTTGGCCTCTTTGGAGAGGCCAGGGGCTGAGGATGATGCTGTCTGGGCCCTCAGGCATTGGGGGAGATGTTTGACCAGATGGAGAGCTGCCTGCCCTCCAGACACAGCGAAGGATCTGCTGCTGACAAGTAGTGGTGCTGATAGGTAACAGATCCCCTCTGAGGATAACAGATGAACAGAGTTGGAAAGGACCCTGTAGGACATCTTGTCCAACCCCATGCCCAAGCAGGAGACCATACACCATTTCTGACAGATGGCAGTCCAGGCTCTTCTTGAAAGCTTCCAGTGATGAAGCTCCCATGACGTCTGGTGGCAACTTCTGTTCCATGGATTGACTGTTCATATTTTCAGAAAATGTCCCCTTATTTCTAGGTTGAATCTCTCCTTGTTCAGTTTCCACCCATTATTCCTTGTCTGGCCTTCGGGTGCCCTAGAAAATAGTTTGACCCTCTCCTCTCTGTGGCAGCCCCTCAAATATTGGAACACTGCTGTCATGTTTCCCCTGGTGCTTCTCTTCACTAGACTAACCATGTCCTGTTCCTGCAACCATTCACTGTATGTTTTAGCCTTCAGTCCCCTAATCATCCTGGTTTCTCTTCTCTGCACTTTTTCTAGAGTCTCAATGTCTATTTTGTTGTATGGTGACCAAAACTGGATGCAGTACTCTAGATGTGGTCTTACTAAGGTTTTATAGAGTGGTATTAGGACCTTTCTTGATCTTGATTGTATCTCTCTGTTAATGCAACTTAAGTTTGCACTGGCTTTTTTGGCTGCTACTGCACACTGCTGGCTCATATTCAACCGGTTGTCCACTAAGACTTCAAGATCACTTTCACAGTTACTAATATTAAGCCTTGTTTCAGTAAAGTCTTAGACGTAGGCAAGAAAAACCAAAAGTGCCCATACAGACATGCTTTTTTTTTTTTTTGCCTAAGTGTAAGACTTGACTTTTCTCTACATTGAATTTTATTTTCTTAGATAGGGCCCGGTGTTCAAGTCTGTCCAGATCCATGTGGATCCTGAGCCTATCATCTTGAGTGTTGGCTATTCCTGCCAGCTTAGTATCTTCTGCAAATTTGGTAAGTTCCCAGTCTATTCCCTCATCTAAATAGTTTGTGACTGCATCATCATGGATGCCTTGACCTATGGGCAACCCAGCCCTGGGTGTTGTCGGAATGATTGTTGTCCCACCTGCCAGATGATGCAATGGAGAAGGAGGCTCCTGGAGGAGACCCCGTAGTTATAATGCCTTAAGCTCACTTTACATCTTTATGTCATTGTTCAGAAACTGGTGGCAACATTGGGATTTCCTTGAGTAATCAGGGAGAGAAATGTCTCCTTCCAATAGTGTAGATCAAAAGGCAGAAAGGCCATTTCTGTGTTCTCTCCATCAAGATCCAGATAACTGAGCTGTAGTTAAAAAGGAGAAGGGCACTGGCAATTACTCTGAGCTATTGGTCCAAGTGAAAGTCCAAGGATGTGGTCACAATGTTGATGTCCTCTATTATTTTTGGTCTTCCAGGGCTGCAGCCCCAGACACAACCTGAAAAGCTCAGTCTCCGGTCTACCAATGGAGCAGCACCAGTGTTGGGGTCTCCCTTCTCAGAGGAAGGTAGCCTTATTTGTTACCATCCAGGAATCATGAGCCTGCACTAATTAACATCTGGAGGCCATCAGATTGGGGGTTCTAATTGATAAGCAACAACTAAGAGAGACTCAATAGCAATGAATTAACAGGTGGTAGACACCTGTCCAATAATTGTCAGTTCTGTCCTATTTTTTCCAAATTTGATAACTGCAACCTCAGTATAATGGTGCATTTATTTAAGATACACTTATTGTTCCTTTACATGAAGAAAGTGGTTACTACATGAGGAACAGTCAACTCTATCATGTGTCTTTTTAGGTATAATTCTTGGTAAATGGAATCGCATCCAGTCCAATCCAATCACATTTATTATAGTCAAAGGGCAGAGACCAGAAAAAAAATAAAAAATACTCAAGGAATATCCAGTTAAAAATTCTAGAATAGAATAATAAATAACAGATAAAATCTGCATTAAAATCACATATGTTCTAACTGCTTCTGCTGTTGATTGTTGATGTGCTTCTTCTTGTTTTCCTTCACATTCTGAATAGGGGTAACTTTTTCCTCCAGTTGGCTGCAGTGGCTTTTCTCAACATAGGAACTTTGGTTTATTTGCGCCAGTTCATGCTATACACTGTACAGGTGGTTCTTATGTTCTTAAGAAGTTTCCAGGACCCTTCTAGGACTTTGTCAAAGGTTCTAAGGGAGCCTTCCCATGTTTGAGGAAGGCCACTTGGATATTAACTTGCACAGGGATTTCTGGAGTTCTGCCATGTGTTTCACCAAAGAATCCTTCTCTAGGCCTCACTGATGGATCATTGAGGATGGAGGATTTGGGAAGAGAGGGAAGAAGGTGGGTGGGGGACTTGCTACCTTGTGTGCCAGGCGAGTCTGGCTAGAGTTGAATCTGGGAGCTGGAACAGAGCAACCGAATAGGCCAAGCAATTGGGGTCCAAGCAGCCCGCAGGAAAGGCGAAGAGAGGAGAGCAGCCAGAAGCTGAAGGGGAGCCGAGGGGTCCCCGGGAGAGGCCTTGGGGGAGCAGAGAGCCCTGAGGCAGCAAGGCTGAGGGAGCGGGTGCCAGAATGGGATGATAAGGATTGGTGGAGGGTCTCGGGGACAGGCAGATGCTCCTGATGCTCCAGAGCCTCTCAGGGGGAAGCAAGAGAAGGAGGAGGCCATGCCTAACATCTACATGTCCTCTCCTTCTTTCCTGCTTTATATATGCCCACTTTTGAAAAGAAGTAAAAACAAACCTCCAATAACCGAAAAAGCTCTGATATATACCTATACTTTGTGTTTATAATGTGTTATGTATGTCAAATGCTTTACAAAGGTGTTACCTAAAAATACTTCCAGTAACTCAAAAATCCTAATATATGCCTATACTCTTTTTCCCTTCTCTATTATATGGGTCCACTTTTGGAAAAACATTTTTGGTTAATAAAAACTCAAGTGACTTAACAAGCCCTAACAAATAGTTCAATTCTATACTTCTACTGTACTCTGATGGGTCCAGTTTGATTTAAAAAACCCTCTAGTTGCTAAAAAAAACCACCCTTCCTCTGCTATGTGCATAAACTGAAACCCCAGTGTCTATTTTCGCCCTTTAACCAGTTGTTAAAATTTTTGAATCCCACCCCTGCCTGAGTCCCTTCCTCGTGTTTTTCATTCCCCTTCCTTATGCTAGGTTCTGTCACAGTCTGCCTCCTCCTTCAAGTCCCCAGGTCTGTTTGACATTCTGTCACCCTGTGTTTCAAATGGTAAATGACTACATTCAAATAATCTATTAGGTAGTTCCTAATTTTTCCAGTTAAATGCATCACTCTCATTATTATTATGAATAACAACATTCATGTATCTTTCTTAAAATTCTATTAGTCACAGAACTGAATACAGACCACAGCTGGCTGTTGGAAATATCTTAGATATTTCACACAAGAATAAATGAGTGTGGTGATCAATTATACAGAAAGCATTCCAATTAAATGAAACTAAACAAAACTGTCGCTGATAGATTGGCAGACATCTTATTAACTTTAGGAGGAGGGTAAAACCTCTGATATAATCAGATATGAAATGCCATTGAAGGGAGCTCGTTAAAACAGGTTCGTGTATTCATACCTGAAAGCCTAGCTGAGGTGGATTTTCCCCAAATTTATGAAGCTGCTTGAAGGAATCATTAGGAAAGGCTTTCTCCTAATGAGAGAGATCATTTAGAGATGATTTGGCACGAGGTTTAACCTCATTAGGATTCTCCTCATCTGTGCAGGTTTCCTGGGAGAATTCATTTGGAGTACACAATTGTATATGATGGCACATGTAAGAAACCATGAAGTGGAATACTTGTTAGAATTAAAGTCACTGAAAGTGGGTGGTGAATCTGATTCTTACCCTTCATGACCTATTGAGAGATTAAGCACAGCATTTTTTTAAAAAATTAATAATAATTCTCTAATTTGCACTTCAAATAATTGTTTTTTTAAAAATGAATGAACATCAGAAAGGTTCTCTTTGTCTAAAGCAAACTCCTGGCCCGTGGGCTGGATGTGTCACATGCTGGCCACGCCCATGCCCAGTTTAGTGAAGGGGGAAAAACAGAGGTGGTACTCAGCAGGTTCTTTTTGTTTGTTTTTTTGTAAATTTTATTTGAGTTTTCACAAAAAAAAAATACAAATAAAACATCTTTTTTGAAAGTAGCGTAATTCTGGGTTACATTGCTTCGTACAGACACAAATTCAATTTTATGTTCATATTTATGTTCTATCCCATATCTTATTACTGTTTTACATTTGCTGCATAGCTTCTCCCCTCTTTTAATTTTCTCAATTTTATTTTAATTATCTCATCTCAATTCAGATCATTATATTTATATTTTTTGTCTGTCCTGTTTCAATTATCTATTATCTTTTCTCATTAAACAAAGTTTCTCCTGTAGTTACTGATTGGAGTATGACGCCTTTATTTCTTTTAAGTTTATCCATTTAACTCTTATTTAGGCTTCAATATATACCCTAAAGTTATAACATTCAATATAATAAATGACTTCCATTTGGATTCTGCTTGGTACATTCTTAAAATACACACTATATTCTTTAAAAAAGAAAAAAATATAAATATATGTAATTAAAACAACACATTCCATTCCAATTCAATTCTATCATTAATGTTAATATTCATTAAAATCTTATCTTCCCTTAACATTACTTTTCAATTAAATATCATACTTCTATGGGAACAATTATAAGCTTTCCATAATTAATTCACCCCCCTTCACTTATATTTTATAAAACATTAACTAATTAAAATGTTCCCGTCCCTTCTTAGGGATACAATGTATCTTTCAGGCAATAAACAATTCCACTCCAGGGTTTTAGAAGCTGTTATTTTCCCGATACAGCCAACACTTCCATGGTTTAAATCTTCTTTCTCCTCCTTCCTCCTGCGCAATCTTTTCCAGCTGCCAGCTTCTTGGTGGTGGCCATGGCTGACCGCCGTTGCACCGCCTTGAGAAAAGGAGGTTAAGCTGGGTGAGGAGGGGGTCTGCGACACCTCCAAACCCCTTCCCAGATCCTCCCTATCTTCGGCTGCCTCTACAGGGCAGCCTTATCCTCCAAATCCATCTGGATCGGAGGCACCAAGACGGCGAACACAGCAGGGATCGCGAAGAAACGCAAATCCCTGCTGTCACCGAAGCCTGGCAACCCGGAAGCCCCACCACTAGGGGAAAAGTCCCAATACATCATGTGATGCAGTGGTGGGATTCAAATTATTTTACTACCAGTTCTGTGGGCGTGGCTTGGTGGGCGTGGCAAGGGAAGGATACTGTAAAATCTCCAGTCAAAGGTGGCATTTGACGGTTCTCTGAACTACTCAAAATTTCTGCTACCAGTTCTCTAGAACTGGTCAGAACCTGGTGAATACGACCTCTGATGTGATGCCACCGTGATGTGAGTTTGACACCCCTGGTCTAAAGGAACCCAAAAAACAATGTTCCTTATCTCTGCTATGTTTGTCCCTTGAACATTCCTACAACTAAAATAAATAATGTCTTTTTCATGGTCTGATTGCTGCCGTAAAATCTAAATAACAATGCATACCAGGTTTAATTTCACTGTGACACTGATTACTACCAGGACTTTCTGATTTCTGTACAGATTGGCTCTTCACTGAGTACTGCAGGGAGGTTTCATTGAGCTCTGGAGTAGCAGATTAAAAAAAACAATAACTAATCCACATAAACTGTGGGGAAAATGGATTTTAAAGAGAAGTGGTTGATTCACTGACAACAGCTATAATGTATTCCTCCCTGAATCAGTGATTATTGATATAACGAATGTCATTTTGACAGGGCAAGCTTCAGCCACTTTGAACCCAGGGAACCAAATGTCAGCTCCTTCTTTCATTTGTAGAAACATTAAATTGTAAAACTGAATTGCAGGCCAAGAAAACAACCTATGGTATATTTTAGAGATGAATAAATTGGCTACTTATGTGGGTTAGTAGCAAAAGCAATAGCAATAGTACTTAGACTTATACACCGCTTTACAGTGCTAAGCGGTTTACAGAGTCAGCATATTGCCTCCAACAATCTGGGTCCTCATTTTACCCACCCCGGAAAGATGAAAGGTAGAGTCAACCTTTAGCCTGGTAGGAATTCAACTGCCAAATTGCAGGCAGTTGATAGTCAGCAGAAGTGGCTTGCAGTACTGCACTCTAACCACTGTGCCAATGGGGCTCTTAATATAGTAGTTGTTACTATCATTTTACAAGCACTGTATGCCAGCTATAAATATTGTGTACATATTATATTCAGTTGCTGTACTGGCACTGTTTAAAGAATGAATAAAAATTTTGAAAACAGGTGCAAGTATGCTGCGATGGAAAGTGACTAGTCTCTAAAATTTTTGGACATAGCTCCTTAAAGCCTTTAAAAGTCACCTGTTTTCTGATTTTGCAGAAGTAGTGAATATTGAGGGCATCTCAGCTAAAACTTTCTTGAAATCTAGATTTAGCCATGTCTATAGCTAGCTTCCATTTTCTCTCTCTCTATATATATATGGTATTTAAGTTTCTTTGAATATTTTCCCATGTCTTAATATATTAAGACATGGGAAAATACCTGAAGAAACCTAAATACCATACATATAAATACCCACAAAAACATAAGAA
>NW_020769414.1:1331192-1431391 GCF_900518735.1 Pseudonaja textilis | reverse complement strand
GAACAAAGCTGAATACCATACATACACACAAATACACATACACGCACATATATATAGGTTAATTTGCCTTTTTAAAAAGTAATAAAATATTTAGTATTATTTTTTTGTGTCTATTTGTACATCATCCAGAAACTCTCTATGAGAGTGATGGGCAGTCTCTAAATCTGATAAATATATCAAATCATTTCCACTAATAACTTTGTGGCCCTAACCATATTGTTATTATTGTGAAAAGCGTATGATTTTATTCACTTTCCTGGATAAACCACTTAAAGATTGCAAACGTGAGCTTCTATAGCCATATTTTAAATTTAGCAAACATGGTAACCACGTTGAAACTTATTTTAGCTCAAAGCAGAAACTGGTTTTCCAAATGGCAATTTTGAAAAATGTTTGAGAAGATACACACTTCCGGCTTGTGGTTCTTCAGTGTAGGCAGGACTCTGTGGCTCTGCACGGTTTCTGCCTGTGTTCACTGCCTGAGTGCCTCGAGCCATTTGGCTTCGGGGCTAAGCCACCTTTGTAGAAGGTGGTGAAGACTGGGGGGTTCTGGCAGGGACGAGAGACATCGCATCTCTCTTCCCTAGCCGGCTAAATCTCCCTCTCTGACGGCAACTGAACGGCGATCCTTTATGGCCGCCATTTAGAAGAGCCCAGCCGGGGAAAGAAATGTGCTGGAGGGGTTTGTGAAGAAATGAAACTGATTTTGCTGACCGGGACAAAGGAACAGTGAAAGTATCCTGGTATTTAACACCTACTAAAGACACATTGTTCCCAGACTGAGTAAGCAGCGAATGGATATCAAAGGGAAAACTTTTTTTCTTTTCACTCTCCTTCCAAACGGAACAGCTTTGAGAGAAATCGGAAACCCGAATTGAAGGTATGCTAAATGCTAAAGACTGTGCTAATGCCAAAGGGATATGGATTTCTAAATATTTAAAGAAAATTTTTTCTTCTGCTGTGAGTGGGAAGGGAGAGGAAAAAAAATTGAAGTTGAAAATAAAGAGCAGACTGCCTAGAATTTTAAAGAGCCATTTGAACATTAATAAGACTTCAAAAGACATATTATAATTGGAATTTTGTGATTTAATAGCAACCCCAGAAAAAGAAATGGAAGAAGGGAAAAAGTGCTAAATGAAATAGTTTATCTGGATTGCTTGGTGACTTTGCATCTTTTGGGAAACTTTTTTTTTCTTTGTTTAAAAACCCTTGGGTGGTTGTTTTGGGAAAAATTTTTCCTCTTCATAATGGCACCACTTTTGGATGAATTTAAAACTGAATATCTAAAATATAAAAAGGAAGAACAAGACTGGAAAGATACCTTGGACATTCTTTTTCAATCTCTAGAAATGGCGGTGCATTCCTATGGAGAATTGATTGCGCAGCAGTTTAATTGGGACAAAGAAGGAACCATTTTTGATGAACATGTGACCCTATTGGGGGAGAAGGAGGAGGAAGAGGAAAAGGAAAAAGGGATTTTAAAACTTAAAAAAACAACCAAAAAAGATAAAAATGAGTTGAAGGGTGGATATAAGATTAGGAAACAACAGGAAGGGGGAAAGCACAAGAAGAAAAGGGAGGTGGAAAGACAAAGGGGTGAACAGGGTAAGGAAAAGAATAAGCAAGGGAGAAAGGAAGGGGTGAGAAGTCTCAATGATGGGAAGCAAGATTTGAAGAAACAAAATTTATTTATAGACAATGGGTAAATTTAATTGAAAAAGGGATTCTGTAAGGTACATAAGATTGTGTTATTATGGGCATTTATAGAATAAAATGTTTAAGATATAAATATATAAATAAGTATTAATAGGTACGATTAAAATTTTTCTTTTTCTCTTTATATAATATATTGTGTGACTTTAGGATGTGCTAAACAGAATCCCAACACAAGTTATGTGTGATATTAAGTATTATCAGGTTAGGGGAAAGAGTTAAAGGCGTCATACTCTAATTAGTGTACAGGAGAGGTTTTGTTTAAAGAGAAAAAATGAATGGATAGTTGAGAACAGACAAAGAATGTTAAGTATTATGACTTGAACTGAGATGAGTAGAATAAAATTAAGAGAGTTAAAAAAAGGAAGAAGCTATATAGAAAATGGAAAACGGTAATAAGATATGGAATGATATATAAAAGGAACATGATTTTTGAAGAGGTGTCTGTATGATGAGTTTTAACCCGGGATCAAGCAACTTTCAGAAAAGATGTTTATGTTTTTATGTTTTATGTCTTGTTTTTTTTTTTTTTATTGGAAGAGAATAATGAAAATGTATAAGACAGATGGATATAAAAAATGTATACAATCTAAAGTTAAAGAGATATAATTTGAATAAATAGAAGGAAAAGAAGTAATAAAGAGAAGTTTGGGATAAGATATGAAGATGAACAGATAAGGTAAATATATATATCAAATTGTGCTTGTTTGGAAATGTGATAACTTGGAATAATTCTGTCTTTAAATAAGTTGTTGTATTGGCTTTTTAAGAAAAAAAAATTCCTATGTCATTATATTTTATGTTTTGTTTGTCTGTGTATTGTTTTGGAAAATCAATAAAATTTGTTCAAAAAAAAAAATGTTTGAGAAGATACACCTATTTTAACTAAGAACAACCCCATGTAAATAACATCTGTGGAGCTTAGAACTCTTCTTGATTTCTCAGAAACTAGCCATATGAACACAAAGTGGCAAAATCGATGGATCTTTTCTATTAAATTAAATTCAACAGGTGCAACATCTAAAACATGGTTGAGTCGATTGAGTTTCCTTGCAGTTAATGAGCTTGGTTTTCATGGAGATCTTTCAAACAGACCATATTTTTTAGACTGAACTTGGCATACTTTCCATATCCGTTGAGTTAGAAAAATGGATCCCAAGTAAGCTTGGAAACCATTGACATAACTTACCAAAGTGCATACTTTTGACCAAACAGAATTAGCATAATGAAAGGCCTAATTGTAGAATTAATTGGACGTCCACCCTGGAGAACAGCTGTAGAATCAGTATCCTTTTTTTTTCTCCTATTCACTTCTGAAATCTGAACAAACAATTGGCAAAGAGGGGCACAGAGTATCTACACTTGCACGCTGTGCATCTTCAAATGTCCAAACCATCTATAGAAGGAAGGAAAACATTAAAGCTGAAACATTTTTCTTGGCCAAAAGGTGTCCTGACCTGAACAATTCTCGCTCATCTTGCAGGCTCCAATGCTTCCATTTATCTGATATAACTTAATAAATACCTTGCTAGTTGAGAGCATTTTTTATTATGGTAGATTCAATTAGCCATATATTAACTTGTTTTTTTCATATTTATTTAATACTTTACCCTTTTTTATAGTGTTTTATTTTTTTAGATTCTCTCTGTGTATACACACACACACACAAATAGAGAGAATTATTGTAATAAAGTACTATATAATGGTTTTTAAATGTTTTTCTAAAACTTTGTGATTTTTTTAGATTTTAAAATTATTCATTGTATTCCATCCTTCTTCTGCTGGTCTCTTACCATAATAAACATTTGATTTGTTTATTCATCTGATAGGATTTTTAAAAGTACTAGTTTGTACTAAAAAGATCCTCTCCGATTTTGCCAAATGGCCACTAGTGAACAGTAGTTTAATCTACGTGGAGATTGGTCATTTGAATTTCATTTTCACAATAAAGCAATTAAGCCTGGCTATTAGGTAGAGCCAAATTATATTTTTCCAACCTATCCTGCTGATGAACTCCCATGCTTGAAGGCAGACCTTGAACCTAAAATCAAAGCTTCACAAAAGTTTGGAAGGCAAGAATCCTAGAAATGAGAGAAAGAAATGAAAGAATGCAGATTCTTCTTCAGTTGCTTATCTAATTTAGGTAAATAGACCTTTAATTTCTATAGCTTTCCAACTTGGTAATGATTGGAGTACTGATCTAACTTCACTGTCAAGAACTTAGAAGGAAGAATCCGATTTGCTTTCTTTTGTTTCTTGCTCTTTGGCAAGTTTCTTTCATTTTGTAGTTCCTCCAGTTCCTTATCCAAAGCAATACTTGATATTCTTATTTGAAAATAGTGGATACTGTATATGCTGAAGAGCATACCATGGAAAATAGTAGCTTTGTTCTTTTGCTTTACTTTGATTTAGAATATCAGCATTTAGAATATCAGTGCATGATCTGTTCCACAAATGAGTGTTAGAGTTAATATGACTTTTTGTACTCCATCTGGTGATGCATCATTTTCTGTATGATCATTTTGGTTGTTGAAAAACTTTGTTGTCAATGAAGAAAACATTTGATTGACAAAAAAATGTTAAATCATTGCTCTGCTTCCCTTCTGCTTCTTAGATCATTCAGTCCAATTACATTTTCCTCTTACTATTTCTAACTCTGTTATTCTAATACAAGGTCACATTTTCTATTAATTTTATTATAAAAAACTCATCCTTGTGCATATCATCTGTATCAGTGATTTGAATATAAACTTCAATAGCCACATTAAAGCTTGTCTACAAAGTCTTTTTCATATTGTTCAGTTATACTCAAGTACTCTCTTTGTCATATATTTTTTGATGGTGAAAATAATTCTCAGTCTTCCTTTTTGTATCCCAAGTGATCAACAATGTGATCTTCGGAACAAAACTCTCCACTTCCAGTGCATTTCAGTCCACAAATATCTAAAATGTCAATGTGTGGTTGATTCATTTTATCTTTCACTCTGTTAAGCTTTTTTCATAGCTTTAGATTTTCTTTTCCATGGCAACAACTAGATGTCACTGAGACTTTAATCTAGCCACATCATAAACATCCTTAGTACTCTAAAAGACTTTCAGCTCTTCACCAGTAGCAAGTTGATGCCATCTGATCCATAAGGTCACCTAGCACTTCATTATCCTTCTTGTTCTCTTAGTAAAATTCTAAGGAATTTCTGTGGTTTACCATTGCATTCTCTTGCACTGTACAAAATTATGACTTTGCCATTGATGATAAAATGTTGGAGAGCAATTGCCCTAGATGGGAGGAAGACTCAAATGAATAATCACCCTGGACTCTCAGGGAGGCTAGGTTTGACACAGTCCCACGTGAATGCCTTAAAAACGTATCTGTTCTTTTCTAGGCAAAAAGTTGCCAATCTAGGGAGATTTCTGTCTAATAGGCAGATAACAATAAAGTAGCTAGTTTGAACTCTATCATGTGGGTCTGTTGTTCACACCCGACATTAAGTGAACAATCCATTTCCATCATATTCCTATATTATTGCTGCCCTTAAACCCCTACTTGTTTTAGTTGTGCAACTGGGATGACCTTTACAATCTGGATGACTCTACTTGCAGCATATAATGTTGATATATATTCCTAGCATTCTTAATTCATTCATCCCAGCAACACCCCCACTGCGACAAAGAGGCAACAAACGGGAGTTGAAGGAACACATGTTGATTTCAGTATGATAATTCTGAACATTTCATTTCATAAAAATTATGGGCATACTGAACCTCAAGAATCCTGTCTAATGAAAGCGATATTTTCTGTTGGTTTTAATCAAAATTAAAGCATGATCCTTTTTAACTGGGTATCAGGTTGCTTTAGAAAAAAAAAAAACAGTGAGTAAAAGCCTGAACATCAACTAATAAAATATTATTTGGAATTAGGACACATTTAATGGTTCAGAAAAATCATACGGATACATTAAGGGGTTGTTGATGATGTTCAACCACAAAGTTAGATGTTATTATATCTCTCCATAACATTTCACCACTTTTAAAAATTTTTTGTACTATACGTAATTCTACTGCTGCATATTCAACTTTGTTTGCATAAACTAAAAAACCTAGAGAGAATTTAAAATCCATAAAAAATATCTGTTCCTGCTGTGAAGCAGTTATTTTGGTATCCAAATATTCCTATTTTAAATTTTTCCTTTTCATTACAAAATGCTATCACTGAGCTGATACTTTATGTCTTTAAATGACAAAAAGAGAGGGTCACTGGATTAGTGTTGGCATAAAGATAAGCAAAAGATAATGCAATTTCTTTTTAAGGAACTCACTGACACAGAGAATTAATGTCCTCAAAATATGCTATTATTCATTAAATGTATGTGCTGTTGTCCTCAGTTGAAATTCTGAGATACTTTTAGAACAAAAGAGGCAAAATGTATTGTTTTATAAATTACATAAAATAAAAAAGAAAAGCAATAAAATAGAGCAAAATGGAATAAAATAGTACCGAAGCTGCTTTATGGTCTCGAAAAATACAATTTTTAAATAAGCTAATGCAATAAAGCAGAAAGCTCAAATTTGTCATTCAAAACACAAATTTATATAAAAATGCTTCAATGCATGAAAAGTTTATCACCTGCTATTAATAAATGAGGAGGAAAACAAACATTACAATGGATGGTAGGAAATATTAACCCAAGCAATATTCAAGAACTGAAACTAATGAAATGATGACACATTTGAAAATATAACCATGAGAATCCACGATCAAACCTTTGTGGTCAGTGCATATCTATTTATCAAAAGCTAGCGACGGGAGGCTACTGCACTGAGCCTCAATAGCGTTGTGGTTAGAGTGCAGTACTGCAGGCCATCTGCTGACTATCGGCTGCCTGAAATTTGGCAGTCCAGGCTCAGGGGTGACTCAGACTTCCATCCTTCTGAGGTGGGTAAAATGAGGACCCAGATTGTTGAGGGCAATATGTTGATTCTTTAAACCGCTTAGAGAGGGCTGTAAAGCACTTTAGTGATATATAAGTCTAAGTGCTATTGTTATTGCTATCTGAGAGATCTTAAGATACAACAATTAGAAGATGGATAGTTATTCAAGAAAGTACCTACTCTAAATGTAGTGGCTGAATCATCCAGACCAGCTATTTGAGAGGTTCAATGGAAGGAAAAAATGTTGATAAATGTATAGATTGAGAATCTTTCATGGAAATGGTCAGGAAGCCTTAACATACGAAGAGGTTCATGTAATTGTAATATCTTTGCCTATCATCTACCTATCTGTCTCTATGTCTGTCTGTCTGTCTCTCTCTGTCTGTCTCTCTCTGTCTCTCTCTTTTTCTCTCAGATTTTGTTAAAACCTTTTGCATAACACTAACAGACCAGCTTTGTTTTATGTAGAAGAGATCTCAGTCACAGGTGCTTCTGCTAGTAGACACATACAGTATATTCTCATCTGAAGTTTGAGCAGAAGATTAAGAAATGTTTGAAATCAGTTGGTTCAGTTATAATAAAAAGTAGTATATAAATTACATGAAGCAATAAATAAGTCCAATTTTCAGGCAGAGTGAAATAATCACCTGAGGCAGCAGTTGTGGAAATACAGTACTACTAATTCCTTAGGTGTGCTTGCTGAACTCACAGAAACACACATAGTGAGCAATCAAAGCCCTGTTCCCTCCTTTACATGACATGTATGACTTTTTGACACACTTCTTTGCTGTGCCAATAACCTGCTAATATGTTTTCATACTGTAGAGAAATGAAAAATACCTATGGGATAGCTTCTTTCAGATAGGTGATCATTTTGTGGCATAACTATTGAAGTACACCATTTGGGATTTTTAAAAGAAAGTCAATAGGATGTAGGGGAGATATATATATATATATATATTTGACCTATCTGCATCAAGAGGAAACATTTTTTCTTCTTTATCTGAATATTATTTTGGTTATATAGAGTATTCGTTCATAGTTGGGGATTGTGTTATTTTGGTTATACAGTCCTTAGTTCAAAGCTAGGAATTACATACAGTGAAAGTTGAAATGATATTATATGTCTGATTCACTCTAAATCACCATCAGAGGTAATAGTTAATCCAGAGAACAATTCTGAGTCTTTAGTAGGAAAATTTATTGAGGAAGAGGTCAAGTAACAAGATGAGAATTACCATGAGCACTTTATTTCTAAATGGGAAACCATATTCTATCTATAGAAATTGTCTAAATCCTGGTTTCCTTTCTCACCGCCTTCCAATGCAATGGGGCAGGTTTCTTTTGCAGATGTGGTTTTAGAAATGGATGCCAACCTTCTGATCAAGATATGAAGCACATTCTCATATTACAGCCATATTGATCATTTAAGAACTATAATATTTTCTAATGTAAATTACCCTTTCCAAGATGGCTGCTCTAGGTAATAAACAATGAGAAACTTTACAATATTCAGTATACCAAAAGGTTAAAACAAGAAGTACATAAGGAAGTACATTCTCCCCCATCAGTAACCCGCAAATTTACTTTCTCATTCTAAATCAACTGGTATAGAGTTAAATTCTGAAAGCCATTTTGCTTCTAGTTGCTTATTCCCAGATCTTGGCTATTTTCTTACAGAGGCTTGATTTTTCAGGCTAAATAACCTCACCAGTACAGAGAAGAGGGATGTTGGCTGCTTGTTTATGTATAGTAGCTACCGCTGCCAGTGTTTGTTAAAATGTAGTTTCTTCATTGACAGTTCCTTGATCAGGTCATTGTTTCTGCTTTGATTGTTTTTCTCTGCATCTCTCTACTTTCTCGACTTTAAGATGTATGGACTTCAACTCCCCAAACAGCCATTGGTTTATCTGATTCTATTTCTTGCTTATTTGAATCTTGATTGCTGGGGAGGATGCCCTGGGTTGCTTACTTCATCTCCTGACTTTCATTTTTTATTAAGTCATATTTTAATTGTTACAGTGGTACCTCAGTATATGTTGTTAATTGGTTCCAGGAATAAGTACTAAAAAGGATGAGTCCCAAACAAACCACATAATTTATCACACTTTATGTTTGTTTCAGCTGGGGATAACTTTCTGTTGATATCAGTGACGTTTCAGCATGATTGACTTCCTATCCATTCTCTGCAACTGTCCCCCTCTTCCTATTTGCAGCGTGTTGTTTACTAAACAAATGCTGAGTACTGGGACAAGATTTTCACATTGAAATGCACTGAATACCAAATTCAATGAGTTTTGAAGCAGTTGAGTATCAATATATCATTACATAAAGATCATAAAAACCCAATAATTCAACCCTTAGATCCATTTATTGCCTATTATTGGAAGTAAAATTTTACAGCAGGCTTTCAAAAATTCTGACAGAGCAAAGAGAGGAAAAAGCACTTCAGCAATCCTCACTTAAAGTGAGAAGTTCAGAACCAAGAGAAGAGGATGGGATTTCAGTGTCAGTGATAAAAAATATTTTGTTGTCCTTGCTGGGAATTCTGGATGCTGAAGCCCTCAGAATCGAAAAGATGACCAGCCTGAAAAAGCAATTTTAGGTCTTTGCACTGCTTTTCTTCTGATGTTTGATTTATTTTTGATTGTATGGGCTGCTTCAGATGTTATCTCATTTTTATTTGATCTCGAAGGTATTCCTTATTGAATGGTTTATATTTTGCTGTATATGATTTTATTTGTACATTACCCAGAATATTCTAGACATTGACAAACTTAAAGATGTAATAGATCATATTTCCCACAGAGTAGTAATACTTTATTAATTCTGCATTTTTGTCTTGAACTGCCTGGAAATGAAGTGAGTAAATATCTGGTGATATTCATGAGGTAAATTGAACAGTATGCAGAACACAGAGAAGAAAAAGGAGGGAAAATTGGGAAACTTCCCCTTTATATTTACAGCAATCAATCACAACATATATTGCATCATGCATGAGTTAGCACTTTGTAACTAATTGACTATAACTGTGTGTTCTGGTCTTTGTACCCTTTACTGTTCCAGCTAATAAATTCAATATCCTAACATACTTTTAAAAGGAAAACATAGAGAGCGGACAAGAATAAATATGAGTAATGTTTCAGCCATGTCACCTAACAATGTCAGATGAAATGTGGAAGTATTGTACATTGTAGGCTGGGTTTTGTTTGGTAAATGGATGATGTAGAGACATTCTCCAGACTTGCTATGATGAAGATACAATATAGCAAAAAATTTTTACTAAATTGCACATCTCACAAAAAGTGACTCAGGATGGGTTACAAGTAGAGTAACAATTAAAACCATATCACAATGCAAAAAACATCAAACACACATGAAAATAAAAATAAAAAAATAAAACAGGATAGCGGGAGAACAACCATCATTTAATCTCCTACACCACAGGTGTCAAACTTGCGGCATCACATTGCTGTCACGTGATGTTTCATGACTTTTTTTTCCTTCGTGGAAGCTGGGGTGGGCATGGCCTGTGCATGATGCCTCTGACCCATGGGCCACCAGTTTGACAACCCTGTCCTACACCCACTTTGCAAACTTGTCATTATTTGATCTGATGCATGACATAACTGGAAAAGCTGCACGTTCCACTCCGATGCACCCAGTAAAAGAAATATTTCTCAAGCATGAATAAGACTTAAAGGCATGAATAGTGGTGCTTAAGAAATGAAGGACCATGAATCTAAGAGGAAAGTGAATTCCTAAAGATGGTTGTATATTAAATCTACAGTTTGTCTGACAGTTAGTCCTAATGGGTTACAGGAAGAATTTACCCATTTATTTGCTATTGTTTTTTATGAAATCTATCTTCTTGTCACGATAATTGCTCCAGTTTCATCATAAGCAGAGCATGAACTGCAAATGCTTCTAAATTATTGTAGCAAGGGAAGATAGAAAATTGTGCTGGGCACGATTTATTACCTCTTCTATCTTTTAGAGTTCTTAACTTGCTTGAGATTGATTACATTCAGTATTAATTTAGCATCCTTCCTTGCAAATCACTGTTCCTTTTCATGCAATGAATTTTTTTTAAAAAAACAACAACAGCAACCAATTTTAATAAGCAGCCTTCTGTCTCTTTACAGCTGAGTATGCTTGAAGTAGAAGGTCAATGGTTAGTAAGAGGAAATTGCTTTGCCAATATTGCTTTCATGTGTCCTCCCCACCCACCCCCCGCACAAAGAAAAATGGTTGGACTATTATTGCAAGAGGTATTAATTGGTAAAATTAATATAGCTTTTGGACAGGTAATATTTTATTTGTCTAGATAAGAAGTGGGAAATCATGACCTTTTTATGATTTGTGGACTTCAACTCCCAGAATTCCTGAGCCAGCCACCCCTGGTCTATGGAAGTACAGTGTTTAGATATCACATTTTTTTAAGCTAAAGAACCCCATTTGCTTTTCTCCAATTTGGATTATGTTGGTAAGATTTAGCAACACTAGAAAATGCTTTTAAAGCTCCTTCTAACTGCAGCAATACAGGGAATACTAAGTCGCTTTCAGACTTATGCATTGCTTGTTGTCTGTTAGGTAACATTCCAAATCAACATAGGAAATTAATTATATTGATATGAAGAAATATGGCAACTGATTCATAAATGATCCTATTGAGAACTCTTTCAGTTTCTTTTTCATGAAATGCCTTAGCTTCTTTTTCTTACAAATCTTGGGAGCTGATCTTTAAAATTATAGTAGTGGCAACTAATGGTATGCATGTTGTAACAGGAAATATGTTTTATTGAATGAAGGGTCCATTGGTCTTATTAAGAAATGCAGTTACACCAGAGGTGGTATTCAGCAGGTTCTGACCAGTTCTGGAGAACTGATAGTGGAAATTTTGAGTAGTTCAGAGAACCAGCAAATGTCACCTCTGACTGGAGATTTTACAATATCCTTCCCCTGCCACACCCACCAAGACATGCCCACAGTACCGGTAGTAAAAAAAAAAAATTGAATCCCACCACTGAGTTACACATTCTAGGTTCAAATTTCATGTTGACATGTACTATACTACATGAAAATCTTTAATTTCCAGATCACTGTGATGTACAAGAGGAGTAGGATAATAGTTTATATTTGTTTTAAATTAAATAAAGCAAATAAATTAGTTTTCAAATTTAGCAACATACCTAGCAAATTTCTTAGCCAATTAATTTTAATTGTAATTTTTAATTTAGTTTAGTTTGTCAAGCATGTGCAAGAAAACAAGTATAGTATGAACATAACATATAAGTATAAATAGGTATAAGTATATACAAAATAAATGAATGTGAATAAATGGGGGGACAGGGAATGTAGGCATGCTGGTGTTTATGCACACACCCTAACTCTTAGGAATGGAGGGAGTTTGGAACACAGAAGCCCATTGGAAAAGTTAGGTTGGTTGTGTGCAGTGGTGGGATTCAATTTTTTTACTACTGGTTCTGTGGGCGTGGCTTGGTGGGCATGGCAGGAGAAGGATACTGTAAAATCTCCATTCCCACCTCACTCCAGCGGAAGGTTACTGCAAAATCCCATTCCCTCCCTACCCCACTAACTTGCTTTCCATCTCCGTTCTCCTGTGCAGGGTCACAGAAAAAGACCCAGCCAATCAACTTGGAGTCGAGAGGCAGATAATAGATGGGGTTGGGGCCAGTCAGAGGTGGTATTCCGAACTACTCAAAATTTCCACTACTGGTTTTCCAGAACTAGTCAGAACCTGCTGAATACCACCTTTGATTGTTTGCCATTAAAAGAAACACCCAGGTGTTTGGTTTTAACCTCCAAACAAAACTCAGTCCTCAAGACAAACACATTTTACTTCAAGTTCTGAATACTTGGTACATGATGTTTCCAGATAACAACAGTGTCCAGATAACAAAAGTTTGACCAGCAGGCTCGAAATACCACCAGTAGACTCTGCTCAGAGATTGAAACAAAATTGTATTTTGTTACATTTGAGAACAAATGTTTTGGAATATATGTGTTTCGTTTTGACCTCAAAACTGCACTGGCCGCCAATTACTATCAAACCAGATTCGAGGTAGCTTGTATATAATATATAAGCCCCTAAAAACCCCATGACAGGATATTTGCTAGAATGCTTTCAAAATCCTAATTGATGTTTGAGATTGCTTTGAAAGGTCCTGGAACCGGAGTGTGTGTTTCAACCTACTCATCTTGCAGTCAGTAGCAAGTTGGCTTTGTCTCTGATCTTATCGAAACTTTGGCATATGCTGTCCCCTTAAATCATGAGCAGTTTATTGTTAGTACACATTTGGCCACCTATCCCTCTGAATATTGGCTGAATTGGTTCTTTGTTTTCATTCCCCATCCTTTTTTTTCCTGTTTGTGTTATTTTGTTATTGTGCTGTTTATATTCTGTCAACTCTTTCAACTTGTTTTTGTATAAGACTATTCTGAAGCATACTTACAACAATTTCAAAACTACCACACCTAAAAAGATTATGTGGAAATAAAATCTTGTTACATCAAAGCCAGAATGATACACACAATCAGCTTTGTGGATACTATTCATTCTTGGGAGAATAACTGCAATAATCGTCCCGTTCCCTCCTCATCAGTGACAAGTGTTGTGTAAACTTCAGCAGATAAACGCACAAAGATAAAGATATAAATGGTAGCCATAAGAGGAAATCCTGAAAGTTTTATATTTTTGTTTTATATTGGCTAAAGTTCCTTCTTAAGCCTTTCAGATATTATTTCAATTTCTTCTCTGGTCAGCTCTAGGTAATATTGACAATATATTGAGCTAATGGGAGTTATGGTCCAACAAGATCTGGGGATTTTTTGGTTATCTACTCCAACCTTAACTCCTAATTATTGTACCAGTCTAGATAATAAAGCATTGTACACATTGATTCTGGCTTCTTTTAATTAAGTTGAACTCAAACTGAGCACTTTTCCAAAATGAGATACCATTGGGAAGTATAGTTGGGTTGAAAATAGATTTCTGTCTCCTTTGGTGAAAGAGAAACGAGAAGAGGGGTAATGCATTGGCTCAAAACACACACACAGCAAGAACATATGGATTCCCACCCAGATTACACAGTTGCCTTGGGCCACGGTTATGAAGAAATAATGAATCTGCATGGCTAAAAACAAAACAAATAAAAATATCCTTGCTGCACACCAACAGAATAGAAAGATGGGGAACCCCCCCCCGAACCTAAACTACTGTATATTCTGCTACACGATGATGAAAGAATATAGCAATGCATGGTGCCTCATCTAAGCATAAGACAGCTGTTGCCTAAAAATTAATCAGAAGCTAATGGCAGCATTCTACAAGTGAAATTGAAACAAGCACTGAATAGATCAATGCTTCTCTTTTAGCGTTCTGCATACAGTTCTGCACCACTAATTTTATTTAAAAGAATGTTGAGATGATTAAAATTATCCCTAGATAAGACTGATGCTTTATAGGCTTGTGTACAGAATTATATTTGCTTCCCACAGAGGAAAAAAATACAAAGACTAATAACTTATAGTCTTCAGTTGAAAACAAGTGACTTGCAAAAATCTGCATGGGCTGCAAAATAAAATTAAGCGTTCTGGTATCTAGTGATGAAGCCACATAACTTTTGTTCTTGTTTTGGTGAATAGTTTTACTATTCATCATTTTAGAGCTGTATACATCTTTAGATTACTTTCCACTGAGGCAATAAATATTAGGGAGAAGAAATTAATTGTTTGATTCATATTTTGATACAACCCAACTTATTTTTGCAGCTCTTGGACTAAAGTGCACCTGGAATGCAATTATCTTTTATCCTTGTTTGCATTGCATGATATAGTTGTCTAGTCAAAAAAAAGTATGTAAAATGTATGCCTTAGAAAAATGCACTAACTTTCAGAAGAAAACTATCAAATATTTGCATTAAATAAAACATTAAATAAAACAGATATCCAGGTAATCCTTGATTTACAACCATTCAGTTAACAATGGTTCAAAGTTACAACAGCCTCTCAAACAGTGGTTTACCATCCATCCTCAAAGTTACAACAGGCACACCATCCCTTCAGTCCCGTGATTGCAAGTCAGGCCCATGGCTTGCATATACGATAGCTATAGTGTCTTACGGTCACAAGACTGCAATCTGCAACCTTTTAGCTGGCTTCCAACAAGCAAAGTCAATTGAGTAAGCCAGATTTGCTTAACAACTGCAGGCTTCACTTAACAACTACATGATTCCCTTGAAGGCCACAGTAAAAATGATCATTAAATCATGACTTTCTTAATGACTATATTGGAAGAAATATCCATCTGGTTCAGTTCCAAGCTGGGAGAAAGACACTGGAAACATGGAGGCTGATTAGAAAGATGGTTTAATGATGAACAGACCCACCAAGCACATGGATTCTGGTGCAGCTGAACACATGGAGTTGAGAGTTGGGGGTGGTGTTATACCTTCTCTTGGGCTTTGCATTTGAGCTTCCTGTTCCTGTACAAGAACATGTATTTTATTGGCTGTTGTCAGATTCCCATGGGGCCATGTAGGGGTCACAGCTGGCTCTATAGGCAAATCCTAGGTGTTGGTCTGAGCTAAGTTTGGTTGAAGAACCTGAGGGTGATGCAATGAAGGGCCTTGTGTTTTGAAAGGGTGTTGGGTAATTCTTATTGTGGCTTAATGGCTTTTTCCTGTGTTGGATTTTAGGTGATGGCTGCTTCTAATCCTACCATCCTGCCTTTGTTTCAAAATATCGTGTCTTGAATGGATTACCAAATCTGCATTTCTAAAAGCTGGCCTCAGTATCTGCTGGGGCTATTAAGAAAGACTTGGAGGTTGCTTTCTGTCTCCGAGAGCATGTTTCTCCATTTTTCCTTTAGGGAAATATAATATTCTGCCTTTTTAATATTTCCCAAAATATTTCATTCTTTGGGTGTGGGGAGGTGTTGACTTTCTACAGTTTCATCACTTGATGACCAAAAATCTGGTCCCAATTGCAGTCATATATCAGGGACTATCTGTATTAGAGAAATTGCATGTAGAATGCATATTAGGAAAAAATATAGACTTTATATTAAAGATTTGCAGAGTGATACAGAAATGGATTGGGGGTGGGGAAAGACTAGCTTCTATAAAAAATCCTGAAGAGAATAGGACAACCAGGTTCCCTTGCTCTTAGTAAATTCTTACATTGGCTCCACCAGTCAATGGAGGGACACTTACGCAGCAAAAAGGAAATGTTAGCATGTGCTTCCAATTTCAATTTAATGTCACACAACTGAGACATTCACCACTTCAGTGACTGCTTATCCATGGACTTCAGAGAAACTGTTCATGTGTGGAACAGCTAATGACACAAGGCTTCCAACATTGAAGCGAATTGTTCTGTCGATCTGAAGTGGTGTTTCATGAAGGACTGTAACATAGCCCACACAGAGAACAATTGGAAAGAACATATGTTGCTCTTAATGGAACCTTCTCTTTTGAAAGCAGATTGACCTGACCTCGCCTTTCTGAAAGCGAGCAATTCATGCCTTCATGCCTATATCTATTTTGAAACATTATAAATGATTGCAAAGAAAGAGAAAGGCTGATTGCTCTGAAAATAACTCCGCTATGGAGAGCAACATTTAATTGAGACAAATTAAATTAAGAACTGACAGTGAAACATGGTTTTTGGTTGTTTATTTTTTCTGGATTAATGTATTTATCTATTTTTGGCAATCTAGTTAAGGCGCAAGCAATCAGAAATCACCTACCTTTTTCTCAAGTGCTGCAGATGGAAATAATCATTTCTTTCTGCATCTCATGTCTCTCTGATGTATGTCTCTGGGTGAAATGATGATCCTTAAAATATGACCTATGAAAAAGTGATATAAAATATTTTTTTAAAGTTAGCTTACTTTTATTGTTGACAACTGAGACAAAGTATTGATAAGCAAGATAAGCATTAGCAAGAATTAATAGAAACAAAAATAGAATAGAGAAAATGAAAAAGAGAGAGATAACAGAAAAAGGTTAAAGTGTAATAAGAAAAAAACAAAAAGAAAGTAGGAAATGATAAAGAAAGGTATAAATGAAACTAATCAAAGTGAGAAGCAACTAGACTAGGGAGAAATTTCTTGACACTTAGAACAATTAATCAGTGGAACAATTTTCCTCTAGAAGTTGTGAATTCTCCATCACTGAAAGTGTTTATGAAGAGATTGGACAACCATTTGTCTGAAATTGTATAGGGTTTCCTGCCTGAGCAGATCTCCGTTATTCCATTATATAAAGATATAAAGAAATAACTTCTGATATGTTTCATAGCACTTATAAGTACAATTATATGTTAGCCTTGCTCTTGCTAAATTTAACTTCACAATTCTTTTCTTTTTTTAATCATCAAAACCACAAATCACCTTCTTTAGCTTACTCTTCCTTTATTTCAAATTTCAAGAAAAGTGTGTACATTTTGGCAATTACATGTTCACAATTGTACTGGATGAACATATGGGTGAGAAATAAGAAACCTTTAGATTTAGAAGTGCTCAATCTGAGATTTAAATGGTATGGAAACTTGTGGTATGATAAAGTTAAAAGTAAATTTGTTTAATTCTTTACAAACCCTTTTTAAAAAAATTAACTGCATTTCTGATTTTTTTAACTCAATTTGTTAGATGTGCCCTACTGACAATATGAAATACGCATAAAACCAAGGCCTGAGAACACCTTTGTAGATCTCAGCATAAGGAGCACTCCATAGAAAAAAAACAGCAGGTACAAATATTTATTAAGGTTTGCCCTTTGCAAGAAATTGGTTTGCTTAATTACCACGGTTGCTGCTTGATGATGGCTCTATAAAAGAGTCTAAAGTTGGGTTGGTCATATGGATGACCCATTTCATGACCATTACAATTTATGACTATAATTGGCCAGTTCCATTATGGTCCTAAGTCAAGGACTACCTGCAGGGGTGGGATTCAAAATTTTAACAACCGGTTCTGTGGGCATGGCTTAGGTGGTGGGCGTGGCTTGGTGGTCATGTGACTGGGTGGACATGGCTTGGTGGTCATGTTATTGGCTGGGTGTGGCCAACTCAATGTCACTCACATTGAGGCATGCATCTCCTCGCCTGGCCTCTCAAGACTGTGGGGATGCTGCAACAGTCATAAGTGTGAAAAATGGTGATAAGTCACTTTTTTCAGTGCCATTGTAACTTTGAATGGTCACTCCACACAAGCAAAGTACCAGCAAAGGAGGGGAAAAAAACTCCAGACAAGTTCCTGAGACAGGAAGTCGAGAATGTAATAAAGGTTAATGGAGAGACAGTTTCTGTAAGCAACAGCAGAATGTTTCCTTCCTGCCTTCTTTACAGGATTAGACCAATAGTTTCTTCTTACAACTGGTTCTCCGAACTGCAAAGAATGTTAACAACCGGTTCTAGCAAATAGATGAGAACTGGTAGAATCCCATCCCTAACTACCTGTAGTAGTGGGGACACAGCAGGATTTGCGAAAAGAATTGCCACTACCTTACTATTTTGTAAAGCAAAGCAAAAGGGAGTATATTTCTTCATACATTTTTTTTCAACCCTGAGCACCCAACGTTTTGAAGAAAATGGAAGCATTCCTGCTTATATTAAAATAAAATATTTTTAAGGGAGTCAGGTATGTTTCTCTAATCCTAATGAAATTTCTGTAATTCCGTGTCATATTTTTAAGGTACTAAGAATTTTATTGTGCTAAATAAAAATATAAGAGTAAGTGACAACATATTTAGACATAAACTTCATACAAAAAAAATCTCCCTTTGCAAAACAAAACAAAACCCTCCCAATCTAATCAAACAAAAAGCCTTGTTGGTGAACTATTTCAGTATTGGCAATTAGAAACTCCTATAAATTCAGTTTGAACTCAAATTTGCTGCTTATAACAATTCTTATTTTCTATTTTTATGAGGAAAAAATACCCCACCTCTTTGTCTAGAATTTGCTCAACAGAATCCTAATAGCTTATATATAGGAATAAGGTAACAACAGGCACATATTATGTGTAGAAATGCAAAAGTCTTTACAGGTAGATAATTTCTATTAATGGCACCTAATCATGTGTTCATTCTGTACTGGCATCCCTTCCATATAATGACACATAGCATTGATCCCAGTGACAACTTGTGGTCAGGTTTCTCTATATTTTCATTTAAAACCCTTTGTATGGTAGATAAATCGGTGGAGGCTCTCTTGTGAATTTGACAACTGAGATTTCTCTTAATGCTAACAATGTGCTTGACACCGGTTGATGGATTATTTCGTGTTCAGAAGCAATATATAGTTTAGCAAAGACCTTGTTACTCCAACTGTGAACTGACCTTGTTACACACTAGGAAATTAGCCAAGAATTTTCAGTTCTGCACTAGGTGAACCAGTTGTTAAAGTATGTGTAGCCCATCTCTAATGGTACAGTATAGCTGGAATACTCATGCAAAATAGGTATGGACTTATCACATGTATGATAGAATAGGGCTTTCCCAAGCTTTAACAGACAAATAAATCCTATTTTCACTCTTCACGGGGGCTTTTTCCCACCTCAAAAGGATAAGGCATTGCAGTGCAGATTTTAGCATCCCTACTGCTGAATTATGGAGAAGCTCTGAAAACTGCCGAGACTGTGTGGGGAGAAAGACCAGAAGATGACCAGCTCGATTTTATAGTTTTTCTGCTCCATCCCATGCCAATGGATAATAAGTTTAGAAACTCCCAGCCATGTGAAAAGAACTGTGTCAGCATTCCCTTATTCTACAGTCAATCCTTTGGGAACTCATTTACTCTGGTACACAGAGAAAACAGTGGTGTTGGCTCTTTCTTTGCTGCTTAGTCCTGCGAAAGAAAAATAGCCATATAGACATAAGAGACCATTTCATATGTTAGTATCATCATCGTTACTGCTATTGCGGTAGCATTAATTACCAATTATTTTATTCACACACTAGGAGGTCCCTTCGCGCCCTCTTCCTCACAGATTTTTTTTTAATTTCTTGACGTGACATTTGCATTAATGAAAAATGGGCCACATGGAGCATAATCTATGCAAGAGTACCCTATCACCATCTGAGAATGATTATTATTTGACTTGAAGGTTTTCTTTCCAATGTGTCGTTCATGCTATTTTTTTTCAACACAGCATGTTAAGCACAATGTTGCTTAATTTTAACTCGTCTAATGTATACGAGACATTTGTTTAATTATCCCTCGTATTTTGCATGCCACGTTTTCTTGGACTGCAGCGATATACAGTATATTTTGTATTCCAAACTGGGCTAGTAGCCCAAGACCAGATTCCAAAAATCTAAAACTTGTTTTTCTAACAGCTATTTTATGTGTTCCAGTTTACCAAATGATGGTACCTCACTTGGTGCATATTGTTTTTTCTTTTTCTTTTATCTTTAGAGAAAACTGTCATCTCCAGACTTGACACATTGTCAATTGCAGTTATGCAAGGCTAGTGTGACATAGTCTGCAAAATTGGACACCATGTTATTGCAGCCAGAACGATAATAGCTGCCACCACAATAATTGCTAATAAAAAAAAATGGTGGTTGACACCTGAATCAATTACCTACAAAAGCCATTGCATACCAGAACTTTCTCACTAGGAACCTATTGTAGCATCCTGCACTATCAGAGTAAATAAAGAACGATGGCCCTTTAACCAGGGATATTAAAAGAAACAAAGTATGCTTCTGAATGTCAATCAATAAAATGACTTTTAACAGAGTGAAAATGTAAAAAAAAAATGTCAAGTGTGTTTGAAATTAACAATGAAGGATGAAGTTATAAAATATCTCTCATATATTTAGAAGTTGTGAACCTGCAGAGAATCAGCCTAGTATAAAGCACAGAATATTTTGAAAAAGGGAAAGAAAAATCAGTATAACTCATTTTCTCTCCCTCTCTCTTTCTCCTTCCCCTCCCCCTCTCCTCTCTCTGTCTCTCCCTCCCCTTCTCCTCTCTCTCCTCTCAGCCCTCCCTCTCATTAAAAAAAAATCAGGAGCGCAAATATCTCAAGTAACTAACCTGAAAATCTACAATGGATGAAGAATAAAGGAGATCATGGTGAGATATTTAATAACGAAAAACACAAAGGTAGACAAAGAAAAGATTTATGCATTTCAGGACAGTGTGTGCTATTTAAAGAAGCCTTTCTGAGGAGGCAAAGTGGGACAGTACAAAATATATGGCATCTTTAGAAAACAGAATTATATATAACGTTGAAGGCAAATGTGTACAAAAAAATGGATATTCACTCTGAAAGATCAAGCAAGGATGACACACATTCTTATGATTATTTGGAAGCTGGTAATAATTTCATTGTTTTGGAAGTCCTTCTATAATTAATACATGTGAAGCCATTAACACTATTCTTAATGTTTTATCTTGAGTTTATTTTTCTACATTATTATCATTCTATAAATTGTTTTAATATAACAGCTGGGAAAACCCTCCTAGAAATGTCACCACCTCTTCAGAATGCGAAAAAAGGACCTGTGGAAATAAGCTTCCAAATTACTTTTGGTGGATATTCCATATTCAGCTTTATGTTATTGTTAACTTATTGATTGGTATTAATCAAAATAGTATTGTTCAAAATAGATTTATTTATTTATTTGATTTATTAAGATGTCTACCTCACTTTTACATCACTGTAGATGATTTAGAATAACAAAAATATATAACCAGATTTTCAATTAATATGTGGAATTCCCCTACTATTGGAAATTCAATGAGGAAACTGAAAGAATTCTAAAGATGCTTTTGAGTTTTTCCTCTTTCTAGCAGTCCCTGTATGGACCATGCAACTTAAACGGACATTCCAGGAAGTAATACTGAATGGGAAAAATTTGTATACATTTAAAAAATATTTTTATACATTTAAAATATTTTTATACAATTTTTATACATTTTTAAAATATTAAACTAGACTTATTCTAGATCCCAGTTTGACAAGATTGTTGCAGTTTTGCATTCCAAATAAAACATCCTAAGCAGCAAGTAAGTCCTGGAAAGTACTGTGTTATCATTCAGACTGCCTAATGTGCAGGGGTGGGTTTCTCCCAGTTCTCACCTATTTGCTAGAACCTGTTGTTAACTTTCTAAGCAGTTCGGAGAACAGATTGTTAGAAGAAATCTTTTGTTTTTTTCCACTTTACAGGGCTAATCCTGTAAGGAAGACAGGAAGGAAACATTCTGGTGTTGTTTCTAGCCTAATCTTTATTGCCCTGCTTACAGAAACTGCCTCTCTGTTAACCCTCATTACATTCTTGGCAGTACGCCTAGACTTCCTGTCACCTGAACTCCAGAATTTTTTTTTCTTTGCTGGTACTTTGCTGGGGCTTGACCTTCCTAAAAGGGAAGGGTTGTTTTAAGTTTTTTACACTGCTGATGGGAGAAAATACTCCCCTGGAAATACTTCCAGCTGGGATGCAATGATCAGCCCTTTGAAGAAATCATTGAATAATGAAGCAGATCTGCTGGAAAAAAACTTTTAATGACAAGGAACCAGGATGAGTGACATTCAGCAAGGCTTCTTGGCTAGCTAGAAAGATTGATATTCAAACGTGAGTTTACATTCCCTTTCTGAGTCTAAAACTGGTTTTTGGTGACGTTTAATTCTGTGCTTGGTGACATTTAATCCTGTGTTTATTGATGCGATAATTTTCCCTATTCAGCTTTGGAAGAAAAAAAGGTTAATCTCTTTTCCTGAGAAGAAACTGGGTTGAGAAATCTATTAGTTCCTGTGTCTATTTGTTCTGGTAAATGGCTTAACAAGCAACAGCTACTGTTGTGATTTAATTATTTGTATGGCGTTGGAATTTTTTCCTGCCTCATGGTTTCTTTTTCTATCTGGGGAGGGGGTCCTTCACTGCTTTAGTGGTATCTGGCAGTGTCCTTTTGGGGTGTATTTCCAAGAGGCAGGATGCAAGCTTGGCACTAATTTTTTACTGCCTTTCTGGGGGGCAAATTGTGATCTCAGAAGGTGTCTGCTCCACGCAATTCAAAGGCTGCATTTTCCCCCACCACCAAATGGAGCCAGAGAAGGAGGAAGACATAGAGATCTACCACCTAGCCAGCATTGCCCCACCTGCTGTTCCCAGAGAAGAAGAAGCATATAGAGAAAGAGACTCCAATCATCTATATCTAGACAACACCCTCTCTATGGCCTACAATCAATTCAGCAGAGACTAAAATCCAAGAAAAGCTTCCTTAAGTTGACAGAAGACCGGGGTGAGATGCTAGGAATTCATCCGGGTCTGGGAAAACCCATAGCTAATGTTATGGCTGGTTCGGAGAATCACCAAATCTCACCCACGCACTCTCCCTCCCCTCCCCTCCCCCCATCTCTCCGTTCCCCTCCCACCCCACCCCTCCCAGGAGTCTCCACATGGCCTATTTTGGATGCAAGGTAAGTGCAGGGCCCGCAAGGGGGCTTGGGGAGGATGAAAAATGGGTCTCCAGAGGGCCTCTGGAGCCCGGGGGAGGCCGTTTTTTCCCTCCCAGAGGGTCAAGGAAAGCATCCAAAGCCTGTGGAAGGAAAAAATGCTCTCCCCGCATGGTGCAGAAGGCCAACTAGGCCACATCCACCGTGGACATGTCCACCCAGCAACTGGACAGAGAACCAGTTGCTGAAATTTTTGAAGCCCACCCCTGCAGAAGACTGAAGAATTTGAAAGCAGAGGGGACCTATGGAAAGCTACAAAGAACCATCACTGGATAAACAAGTGGAGGAACTTGTACCTGAGTCTGACAAAAGCTGGGAAGTATGGAAATCATTGAATAGATTGCACACAGGTACAACAAGATCCACACACTCTCTGAACAAACGTGGCCAGTTGCTTCTGCTCTTTGTGATTGTGGTGACATGTAGACAATAACACACATATATATCTGTCCATTGTGTCCTGACCAGGGTACACTTGTAAAGCTCATGGCAGCTCAATAGAATGCAATTAATGTTGCTAATTTCTGGGCAAAATCTGTTTAATTCAGGGGTTCACAACACCTGGGTTGTGGCCTACTACTCAGCCATCACTTATTCAGAACAAGACTGTGGAAGTGGTAACTGGCACATGCACACAGTTCAACTAGTGAAAGTGGAGGGCTGGTGCGCACATGTGTGCAGCTCAACACATGAGCGGTGAGCCGATGCGCATGTGCATGCACACACAGCTCAACCTGCAGTGGAAGCGTGTGTCACATTTGCAGCCTGTTTCCCCTCTTCACCTTCTTCAACCACAAAAGTTGGGGACTGCTGGTTTAATCAGAACATATTTTAGTCGTGTATTTTATATTTTAAATTTTATGTCATAGGAGATGCTTTATTTAAATTGGGATGCTTTTGACACAAATAAACCAACACAGAGAACAAGGGCCAGACAGCTTCTATCCACTTTGATGGGCCTTCTGCTTGACACAGACCAAATGTAAAGGTCTGATTGGAAAGCAAAACCATCCAGGAGAATGAAGAAGATGACAAAAAGAAAGCTGCTGCTCCCCCTTTTTTTTTACACAAATCTACGCATTGGGTCCAGCGAGGAAGGGAATGCTGATAACAGATGGGGGTGGTGCTGGTGGTAAATATTGCTTGAGGGGTCTGAAACCTTTGGGGAGCCAGAAAGAGGAAATTGGTTCTCATCTCTGTTTTCTGGGGAATGAAGAAAACTCATTTCTTTCAGTAGCTCCAGGAAACAGTTTGTTCCAAGCTTGATACTGATCGAGGAGACACTTGAGAAAACAACCACTTTGTACAAATATATATATATATATTGTGTCTGTGTGTGTGTGTGTGTATGTATGTATGTATGTATGTATGTATGAAACTAATGTGGGAGATGTGGAATTTAAAACATAACACATACACAATTAAATATAAATTGCATACTAAAGAAATACCATTATGTCAAATGGAGGCCGATTCATACTGATGAACTATTATTAGGTCATGAATATAAATTTTATGGGTAGGCTTAACATAACAGGCTCATCCAGAGTTAATTTAATCATGGTTTATTCAGTCAGTCCAATGTTCTGCCTTCACGCAACACACTGAACCATCGACTAATTACACAGGGTGTACATGTACCATGCACACTGATCTGTAACAGGGTTGGGTAGTTTGTGGTTGTGTGTTTGCTGAATGATTGAAGTATTAAATTCAGACATCTTTAGCTTCCATTTTCCTTGGGTGTTTGTTTTCTCTGAAAGCTTAATCATCGTACTCAATAAATAGCTTTGGGAATAATTGGAAACTTGCAACACTGTTGTAAAACTTTAAAAGAGACCTGAGGATTTTTTTTTAACTCTCATAAAGCAGTGTTTGCTTTTATAATTTACAAACCATTGTAAAATTATAACGACCTTCAGCAAATAGTAACAGTATTCAGTAACACAGTAATAAATAGGTTACAGGCAGGGGTGGGATTCTACCAGTTCGCACCTATTAACTAGAACCGGTTGTTAACATTTTAAGTAGTTCGGAGAACCGGTTGTTAAAAGAAATTATTGGTCTAATCCTGTAAGGAAGGCAGGAAGAAAACATTCTGGTATTGCTTACAGAAACTGCCTCTCTGTTAACCCCTATTACATTCTTGGCAGGACTAGACTTCCTGTCTCAGGAACTTCTCTGGAGTTTTTATTTTCCCCCTTGTTTGCTGGTACTTTGCTTGTGTGGAGTGACCATTCAAAGTTACAATGGCACTGAAAAAAGTGACTTATGACCATTTTTCACACTTACAACTGTTGCAGCATCCCCACAGTCATGAGAGGCCAGGCGAGGAGATGCGTGCCTCAATGTGAGTGATATTGAGTTGGCCATGCCCAGCCAATAACATGACCACCAAGCCATGACCACCAACTAAGCCACAACCACAAAACTGGTTGTTAAACATTTGAGTCCCACCCCTGATTACAGGTACTCCTCAACTTACAGCCATTTGTTTAGTGATCTTTTGAAGTTGCAATAGCACTGAAAAAAGGTAATTTATGACAATTTTTCATGCTTATGACCATTGCAGCATCACATGATCAATATTTGGACACTGGTTGGTATATATTTATGATGATTAAAGTGTCCTGGAGTCATCTTTTGTGACCTTCTGACCAGTAATATCAATGGGGAAGCTAGATTCACTTAGTAACTGTATTACCTGTGCTTTCCCAAAAATAAGACCGGCTCTTATTTTCTTTTGAGCCCCAAAATAAGTACTAGGGCTTATTTTTTGGTAGTGTCTTTATTTTTTGTATAGGAGGCTGACTTCTTCTGCTTGCCCACACTGGCTTACCTCAGAGTTGCCACAGCCAGGCCACCCATGCCCTGACACCTGCCTTGCCTCACAGTGATGGCTCCAGCATCCCCATCCAGCAGGATCACGGGTAGCCACCAGCCCACTTCTGCTTGCTTGAGGCCACACCAGAGCAGGAGGCTGAGGGGTGTGTTGGTGCCATGGCTGCAAAGCAAAACAGGAGGTGGAGCTGCCCCATGCGCCTTTCACCAGCTTACCTCAGGGCCCCTGCAGCCATGCCATCCATCTAGGCTCCAACACCTGCCTCACCTCACAGTGACAGCACCAGCACACCACTTGGACTCCTGCTGTGGTGTGGCTGAGACCAAATGGAAGAAGTGGGCCAATGGCCACATGGAGGCAGGTGTCAGGGTGTGGATGGCCTGGAGATAGGGGCCCTAAGGTAAGCCAGTGCAGTGCACATGGGCAGCTCCACCACCACCCCAACTCACTTTGCGGCCGTGGCACTGACTGCAACCAGATAAAATAGGCGGGCAGCCAACTGTGCAGGCTCTTAAGTATGGCTTATTTTGGAGGTAGGGCTTATATTAGGCGCATGCATAAAACATGCTAGGGCTTATTTTCAGGAAAGTACTTGTTTTCAGGGAAATAGGATACTACCTTAACAACTTTAATGATTCACTTAACAACTGTGGCAAGAAATTTTGTAAAATAGAGCAAAACTCACTTTTGTGGAAGTCTTGCTTAGCAATGGAAATTTTGGGCTCAGTTGTGGTCATAGATCTTCAGGTGAAAATGCATAACTTTATTTACAATTATCTCTCTATAATGTCATGAGATGTTGGCTTACTTATACTCCAGTTGAGTGGGATTTTCCCGATTTCATGCTCTAGTCCAGGGGATCCTGATGTTAGTAAAATGTTCCTGAAAGGACTACTGAAGAAGTCAGTAGTCCTGACTTCTTCAATAGTCCTTTCTTATTTAGCACAGGTAGTCCTCAATTTACAAATGTAACTGAGCCTGACAATTACTGGTATAAGTTGTGATGGCTGTAAATGACCCATCATGTGACTGGAGTCAATTTTACAATCTTTTTTTGTGGAATTTGTTAAATGAAAGCATCAGTTGTATAGCAAATACCAGTGTCGTTAAGCAAACCCATTGTTTGCTGTGGGTGTTTTTTTTCCCCCAGAAATTGGAATGAAATACCAATTTCCAGGGGAAAAAAACATTATAAATTGCAGTCATGAGATCATGGGATGCTGCAAATTGGAGGTAAATGTGGAGTGGTTGCAAAGCACCCAAAATTCAGTCACATAACTGTTGGGGCAGGAATGGCTGTTGGAATTTATGTCTCTATTGGGAGATCCCTCGTAACTTTGAACAGCTTCTAAGCAGCCAGTTGTAAGTTGAGAACTACCTGTAAAATACCAGATTCTGAAAATGCTTTTCTGAAAGTGCTGATTCATATTGCATTCCCAGAAAGTGTGTGTGTGTGTGTGTGTGTGTGTGTGTGTGTGAGAAAGAGAGAGAGAGAGAGAGAGAGAGAGAAATATAATTGTATAGATACTTGTAAGATACCCAACTGAATTTCTTTCCTGTTGACTTAATTGGAAGAAATACAGCCTGATGCACTTATGTAATTCAAATCGTATGGTTCTTGAATTCATACATGCATGCAAGGAAACGTGGGAGGCGGAATCAAGATGCTGGTTGTAATTGCATGATCAAAAACCTACACTTTTCATACATATGTCATCATATGCATATCCAAGCAGATGGGGTTTAAACCATGCAGGCATGATGATCAGCTTGGCTATTCTAACTCATAAAAAGGCTGCTTTGTATGTATGTGTGGGTGTGTGCATGAGTGGTTGTTGGATTTTTGGGGTTTTTTTTTTAGGAAAGAATTAGGAATTACTGTATATTTGTTGTACCAGGGTTTCTGCTGGTGCTCAAACTTTGCTCTGTTTTCAGTAAGTTAATGAGGTAAAAAACAGAAATCACACAAGGACAAGTTGAACCTTGCTTAGCTCAGTCTGCACTGTATACTGTGAAAAATCATAGTTTATTTAACCACGATTTGTTGAAATGGATTGCAAAGCAAAATGACCGAAATAGATTCATGTTATAATTTCATGTATAACCTGAATTATCATAGCTCTGTGAATGAAGAAGAATTCTGAGGATTAATTTCAATTAACAGAGATTGTTTATTTTACTGAGTAGTGAATGTAAATGGATTTAACATTGTTCACCCTGTCCTTTTCTTACTCATTCTCTTTGTTAACTGCTGAAAATTGCATATCTACGTAAACATTTAAAAGATGCCAGCTGAAATCATTGAGATATAAAACTTCCAAGTCAATAAAATAGAGTTATGTCATTTCTCTGATGGAAATTGAAAACTGGACCAGAAATTTTTCACAGATTTTCTACTGCTTTAAGCAAATAGTGGATAAATAATTATATTAAATATTAAAGCCAAAGCCATTGCTTCTCTATAGTGACTAATGCTTGCTTAGACATTATCCTGTCATTAGATCCTCTTTGTGCTAATAAAGCAAAGACCAGGGCAGGAATTATATTTAAAAAAATATAGAAATAAAAATGTACAATTAGAGAGACAAACATATCATCCATGCAACACACATCGAGACACACATAGACACACACTTACAGAAAAAGTACATATGTGGTACAGATCAGGAGTCTCCAACCTTGGCAACTTTAAGCCTGGCGGACTTCAACTCCCAGAATTCTTTGCTGGCTGGGGAATTCTGGGAGTTGAAATCCACCAGGCTTAAAGTTGCCAAGGCTGGAGACCCTTGGTATGCATATATGCTTTTTCTGTAAGTTTGTGGGTCTGTCTCTGTGTGTTTGTTACATGGATCGGTGTGTGGGTTTGCGGGTCTGTGTCTGTGTCTGTGTGTGTGTGTGTGTGATACATGGATTGGTGTGTGGGTTTCCAGATTTGGAGAAGGCTGGTTTACATCAGAGACTGCAATCTCTCTTCTACAGAGCCTTTTGGTTCACTACAGCAAATAGGGAGATAAAAACCTGCCACCCTCCCTCTCTTACTGATGAGGCCTGCTGTCAGTAAAATGGAATCTCCATGTTTATTTATTTATTTTATTTGGTTTGTCAATTGCTTACAAGATAATAGGTATAAGTAAAAACATAGTTATGAATACATGGATACACATAAGAAAAATAAAAATAAAAAATAAAAGAAACAATAGGACAGGGACGGTATGCACATTGGTGCGCTTATGCACGCCCCCTACAGACCTCTTAGGAGAGGGGTGAGGTCAATGGTAGACAGTCTAAGGTTAACGTTTTTGGGGTTTGGGGAAGAAACCACAGAGTCAGGTAGAGTATTCCAGACATTGACCACTCTGTTGCTGAAGTCGTATTTCCTGCAATCAAGTTTGGTGCGATTAACCTTGAGTTTGTATCTATTGTGTGCTCTTGTATTGTTATGGTTGAAGCTGAAGTATTCATTGACAGGTAGGACATTGCAATGTATGATTTTATATACTATACTTAGGCAGCATAGTTCTAGGTTTTCTAGGTCTACTATTTCAAGTCTAGTGGCATAAGGTATTCTGCAATGAGTAGAGGAGTGGAGAACTCTTCTTGTGAAATATGTCTGGACTTTCTCAACTGTGTTAATATCAGATACGTAATGTGGGTTCCAGACTGATGAGCTGTATTCGAGTATTGGTCTAGCAAATGTTTTGTATGCTCTAGTTAGTAGTGTAATATTTAATATTTGTTTAAGAAACAAAGGGAAATTGTTCTCTCTGGATTTTCCTTCCTCAGCTTCTCTTGAAGATGTACTGTAGTTTAGGTAGAAGTGGGGCTTTTCTAAAGGTAAAAGTAAAGGTAGCTCCTGTCCGATCTTGTCTGACTCTAGGAGATGGTGCTCATCTCTGTTTCTTAGCTAAGGAATCAGTGTTGTCTGAAGACATTCCCATGATAATGTGGCCAAGGTACATGGAACATTGTTACCTTCCCACCAAAGTGGTAGCAATAGCAATAGCGCTTAGACTTATATACCGCTTTACAATGCTTTACAGCCCTCTCTGAGCAGTTTTACAGAGTCAACAACAACCTGGGTCCTCATTTTACCCACTTCGGAAGGATGGAAGTCTGAGTCAACCTTGAGCCTGGTAAGATCTGAACTGCCAAATCTGCAGTCAGCCGGCAGTCAGCAGAAGTAGTCTGTGGTACTGCACTCTAACCACTGCGCCACCGTGGTACCTATTTATCTCTTCCATGCGTTTGAAATTCTAGTTTGGCAAGGAGCTGGGGCAGGGAATGGGAGCTCACATGGCGCTTGGGTCTTGAACCTGGGCTATCAGCTTTCCAGCTGACAAGCACAGTCTCTTTAACTGTTGAGCCACCTTCAAGTCTTTTCTATTCTCATGTGTTTCTTAACAAGCAATAATAAACAGCCAGGATTTGGGGGTTCTCCAAACTGTTCAGAATCTTAGCTAGGAGTTCTTCCGAACTCCTGCAAACCCCCAGCAGCCCACCCCTGTGTACAGGTGAGAGAGAAATTGGAACTCCATCACAATAACCCAGGTATCATAGCAAACAATGTGAGGATTATTGTCAGGCCCAATAACTCATAGCCTTGACTTTGTTTCCTTTCTCATAATAGCTGTCCGGCTCATCTTCATCTTTTCCCATAGTGGCTAAATTAAATGTTTGTGCTTTAGCTGAAGAATACTCATCAATGTGCTTTTGACATAACAAAAAACTGCAAAATAATAATTAAAAATAGGGTTTCCCCCCCCCCTCTCCATCAAGTGCCTGACAATTAGCAGAATGTATGGCTAATGATAATGCTTACATAAATACAGTTTTGATAATCCTTTCCACTACCAGTTTTGATTTGAATGGATTTTCCCCCCTTTCAAAAAACTGGGAACTGTAGTCATTATGTACATTTCTTTCTTCACCTTTTGCTACAATGAGCCTTGGGGAAAGGAAGAGCAATAAATCACTGGAACATAGATTCCTAGGAAATATAGACTCTGCCAGCTGTCACTACTATAGGGAACTTTTGCTGAGCTGACCTATTTCTTGCTTCATGTAATATTTTCTCTCCCGTCTTGACTAATTATAGCTTTAGCGACAATACATATAAAGGAGAAACAATCTCATGCCTGCCCCAGTTACAAAATCTTTTATTTTTTCCTGCTTTTAAAAAAATCCAATATTTATCTTGCCTTGGTTAGTAGAATGTTATTAATTGGTAATCATTTTATTGGTATCTCTTAAAAAGTTTTGATCTTAACATAAGCAATTTAAAATCCATAGACCTTTATGTCACAGAAAGAGCTAGTGCTGATTTCCTAAAATAGCATCATGTTGTAATATTCTAGCTTCCCTGGTCCTAGTTCAGTGTATCTGCAACTTTATATGGAATAAATTAGTTGCCAACGCTATATATCATTTACCTGTTCATAAAACAAGGAGGACTGTTATATCATCAGTTATATCATATATTATATTATCCCTTCATAAGTGGATTACTGTGCTCCTGTCAAACAGGCAACAAATAGTAAAAATAGGGAGTACTATATCAAACCCTGCTCCAGTTAACGGTGGTGTCCCCCAAAGAGCATCTAGGATCCACACTCTTTATACTCTATATAAATGACCTTTGCAATCACCTTATAAGCAACTGCATCCTCTTCATGGATGACGTGCAACTATTCAACACCAACAACAATGCTACTGTCCTTCAAAGTGACCTTGACTATGTGTCTGAATGGTCGAACAATTGGCAACTCCAAATCTTGATCAACAAATGCTCTGTCCTATACATTAGTAAAAGAAATCAGTACACTAAATATAAGCTAGGCAGATATGACCTCGTTGATGACTCTCAGTCAAGGACCTTGGAGTACTCATATCAAATGACCTGAGCACCAGAGCTCACTGTAACAGCATGGCCAAAAAAGGCATTAAGAGTTGTAAATCTAATCTTATGAAGCTTCTCCTCCAGAAATATTGAATTGCTAACTAGGGCATACAAATTTTTTACTAGACCAATACTCAAATACACCTAATCAGTCTGGAATCCGCACTGTATATCAGACATTAATACAATTGAGTGAGTCCAGAAGTATTTCACAAGAACAATATTACACTCCTCTGCTCGCAACAGGCTATATATCTCCAGGCTTGAAATTTTGGGCTTGGACAACCTTGAACTATGCTGCCTATAGTTGGACTTAAGCGTAATGCACAAAATTATCTGCTACAATGTCCTACCAGTCAATGACTACTTCAGCTTTAACCACAACAATACAAGAGCACACAACAGATACAAACTCAATGTAAACCTCTCCAAACTTGATTGTAGAAAATACGACTTCATCAACAGGGTGGTCAATGACTGGAATGCACTACCTGACTCTGTTGTTATATCCTCTAATTCCCATTCCTTTAACCTCAAACTATCCACTATTGACTTTACCCCATTCCTAAGTAGTCTATAAGGAGTGTGCATAAGTGCACAATTGTGCCTACCATCCCTGCCCAATTGTCCCCATTCATTCATACCTATTTCCTGCAGGGGTGGGATTCAAATTTTTTAACAACTGGTTCTGTGGGTGTGGCTTAGGTGGTGGACATGGCTTGGTGGTCATGTTACTGGCTGGGCATGGCCAACTCAACATCACTCACATCAAGGCACACATCTCCTCTCCTGGCCTCTCATGACTGGGGATGCTGCAACAATCATAAGTGTGAAAAACGGTCGTAAGTCAATTTTTTCAAAGGTCACTCCACACAAGCAAAGTACCAGCAAACGAGGGGGAAAAAACTCCAGAGAAGTTCCAGAGACAGGAAGTCTAGTCCTGCCAAGAATGTAATAAGGGTTAACGGAGAAGCAGTTTCTGTAAGCAACACCAGAATGTTTCCTTCCTGCCTTCCTTACAGGATTAGGCCAGTAATTTCTTCTAACAACCGGTTCTCCAAACTGCTTAGAATGTTAACAACTGGTTCTAGCAAATAGGTGCAAAGTGGTAGAATCTCACCCCTGATTTCCTGTATTCTGCCTCATGTTTACACTTATACCTATTATCTTGTAAGTGATTGACAAATCAAATAAACAAATAAGTCTATTCAGTTCCCTTTCAAATGACTCTTCAAGGATCTGAAGGCCAGACTGTGTACAAGGATGATCTGGTTCTTCTTATAGAAAGGCTGTGCTTTATATGAAAGCATTCACTTCATTTTAAAACATTTATGTAGCCACCCATTTTCTAATCAACTCTGAGAAGCTCCAATCAAAGATTAAAGCAATATATAAAACAATATGAAAACTATAAAACTAAAACATCTCCCATTGGAAGGACCATCCCCTTAAAATACAAAGATATTGCAAAGCAGCAACAGTTAAAACCTGGACAGCAGGGTGAAGATCAAATATGTTATTTTGTCATGACCTTGATATTATATTTGTATTGTACTTTTAGTCATATTAGAATAATTATTTCTACTTTTTGCATGTGCAATATACATATAAATAGATATGCAACAAAATGATAGAAGTTGTGCTTTTCTGGTGAATCATTTCATAGCTTGGCAATCTTATAGATACATGACCAGAATTAAATTGATCAGGATTTCCACCATAAATATGGTATCTTTAATACCAGTACTCTGTGCCTGCATTAAAATAGTACTCTCCCTGAAACCAAATTGAGGGTCAGTGTAATGTGCGAAGGAACCCTGTAAATCTGAAAATGTATATGGTGCTTCTATTTATTTAAATCTCCCCCAATGAAATCAATTGCCTTTCTTTTATTGGCTGTGGCAAGGAACAATGCTGCTCATTGGTGTTTTGCTAAGTTCTCATTTGCATTCATGAAACTATTGCTAATATTAAAAAAAGATTCCCAACCAATATCAAAGAAGGTCAATCATGTACTTGCTATTGTTCATTTGGCTTTCACGTAGCACAATAATCTACTTTTTCCACCATGGGTTGTAATTAATACACAATATTTACCTAAAAGAAAAGCAAGGGTTCCTAAAATGCACCAGATACAACGGATAGAAACTAATCAAGGAAAGAAGCAACCTGGAATTAAGGAGAAACTTCCTAACAACTAACCAATGAAACAACTTGCCTTCAGAAGTTGTGAGTGCTTCATCATTGAAGGTTTTTAAGAAGAGACATGACAATCACTTGCCTGAAATATAGGATCTCTTGCTTGCATAGAGGGCTGGAATAGAAGACCTCCAATGTCTATTTCCAGCTATATTCTGATTCTGATAAAAAAAAAAAAACTTGCTGGTCCTCTGTATTTTTTTGTTTAACATAAATTGATAAAAGAAAGCAATAGCACTGAAAGCCAGCGAATTGGGAGGGATGTAAAATTGGAAGTAAGAGGCAAGAGAAAGAGAAAGAGATTACTTTACCCTAGGACAAATGTCATTTTCTTTCATTCTCTTGTACTGGCATATATGAGGGGCTTCATAGCAGAAAGATTGCTCCTGCAAAAGACATGAAGATCATGGCTAGAAAACTTACTGAATATAACAAGAAGTCCTGAATATATCAGGAATATATATCATCCATTGAACTGAATTTACTACAGAGTAAGCCTATCTAAGTTTCCTTGTGCTTGTACTCCAGCTTATAGCCCAGCACAAAAGGCCACTATTTTCCTTCTGAAAAAAAGAAAGGAAAATCTATCGCAAATGTCTTTGTCCTGCTTTCCACTAAACTTTTCAAGGGTAGATTTAATCTCAGCAAAAAAAAAAAAAAATGCTTTTCATACTTAGGCACAAATCAGAGTCATTGAATGCAATAGATGCTTTTAGACATCCCACTCTCATTTTCTGTGTGTCTGTGTATCGGAGTACTTTATGCCTGTGAGAACGGTGTTCATATGTATATAGAAATGGACATGCTGCTTAATTTATGAAGTGACATTCCTTGTCATCTTTACTTACTAAATATGTCTAAAATTTAGTCACCTCACACTAGCCCATTATTGGCATTATTTAATTTATTAACAATATATTATTATTGGCTATAATAACCTGCACCTCAGCCTAATGTCCATTAAAAATATTCTGTAATATATTCCAGCTCTAAATTCCAACTATAATGGGAACCTGAGTGTAGTACTATCCATAAAAGTCACCCATATTCTAATTCTCATATGAATGTTTAGCATATACATCAAGGAATCATGTTCAAATGCTATGTTCGCTCTTGTAGCATAACATTATTTTTGTGCACTGATGACCGAGCACTAAATCATTTATAAGATTTTTACTGTCTAATAGGTCTATTCCTCAGTGAAACTAGAGAATCAGCTCTGTATACATATACCTGTTAATCAAACTCTCATTTTTTTTTTGTGGTTCACAAGAATTTATTCCTGATGAATCCTTCTTTTGTTACATTCCACTCCATCCTCCATCCTTTCAGTCTCCTGGCCTCAGCATTGGAAACCACTTTCCCCCGGTTCAGATAAGGATTATAAGGACTACACATCAGAAAGTCTACTCTTTGCTTCACTTGAAGATCAGTTAGCACATTTCTCTTTTCCTCCCACAGTTCCAATAGTATCCCCCAGTCTTCATTTCATTCATTTCCTCAGCCTTTCCACTCTTCTGGTCTAAACTGACAATTTCTGACATGCTCTTCGTCATTCTTCCAGAGCCAGCCCTCAGTTGTAGTTTGTTCTTTCTCATTTTGGAAATGACCATCTGCTGCCTTTTTCTCTAAAAGTGGCCCATGAACAAAGCAGGGGTCCCCAAACTTGGCAACTTTAAGACTTGTGAATTTCAACTCCCAGAATTCTCCAGCCAGCATAACTTGACTGGAGAATTCTGGGAACTGAAGTCCACAAGTCTTAAAATTGGCAAGTTTGGAGACCTTTGGGACAGAGGGTAGTAGCTCCAATGGGTTTGCCTGGTCAGGGCACTGAAAGGGCATAATTCAGCAGCAAAGCCAAATGTTTGACTTTGTTTCTACCTTCTATTGTAACCTCCTAAGGTATGGCAGACCAATCAGGTAGGCCTATTGTTTTTTTGTTCTGTCCAAGTGCTGATATCCCAGCTGTGTATTCCATACAACAATTCGAGGCTCCACCAATGAGTTCAGCTGCCTATTTCTCAGGCAAGAATATATAGACCCCATAAAATGATAAAGGAAATTTATATGGCCCTCCCCCATATTTTAAATAAATGATATCATAAGGGCTCAGGTTGGGCAAGAAGGGGACATGCCAATTACCTTTAATAATTAAATTTTATGTACACATCAAATAATACAGTGATGGAACCTACCATTTTATAAAATGAAACTATTTCAGACCCTTTGCTGCAAATGCCCTACATTGGGGGTCACCAACCTTTTGGACCTCAGGAACCACCAAACTCATAATTTTAAATCCCAGGGACTACTAATGCGAATTTTGACTGATGGTGGCTTGCTGACATTGGTGAGAGAGAGAGAGAGAGAGATCTGATCAAACCTCTCTATTCCCCACCCCACACACAAACACATAGAGGCGGGGGGGGGGGATTCAAATTTCTCAACAACTGGTTTTGTGGGCATTGCCTAGTTTGTGGGTGTGGCTTGGTGGTCATGTGCCTGGCTGGGCATGGCTTGTATATTATAAATATTTATGTAAATATGGAATTTTTATTAAAAAGAGCAGCTTTTACCCAAAATCAGGCAAAACAGGCAGGCAGATTGAGTTGCTCACAGAATCACAGAATCAATCAGAGATCTATCTTTCTGCCATCAGCTACCTGAGTCTGCATTGAATAATAGAAGCTTCAGTCCTAAGGAAGGTTCAGTTCTGCTTAAAAGATTAGCTAGAAAGCAAAAAGTCCAATGGTTTCCTGCTTTCTAACTAATCTAAATTTCCTGGTACGGCAGAACCACTGATGATCAGGAAAAAAAAGATAAAATAGCAACTTAGTAGGCAAGTTTGCCAGGTAAGGAGTGAGTGGGAGGGGAGTGTTCTCATGGGCCATGTGGGTTGAGCAGTCTTGTGTTCCTGTGCAGCCTGGATTAATTGCTTTGGGTGTGATATTTCTCTGCGGCCCACCAAAATTTTCTTGCAGACCACCAATGGGCTGTGGCCATCACTGGATTGGTGATGTACTGCCCTACATCACCAAAATAACATTGCTGTTAACCATTTTTTTAAATGGGACAGATAAGTTTGCTGACTTTTCTGATGAGCCTTGATAGTGTGGTGGTTAGAATGCAATATTTCAGGCTATCTCTGCTCACTGCCAGGAGTTCGATCCTGACCGGCTCAAGGTTGACTCAGCTAGGGGCTCCTCTTCCCTCTACAGTAATTCCTACAATGGAATGAGATCAGGTCAGGTGTTTGAAGCTTTGTGTAAAATGTTTACACCACCTGTAGAAAGCAAATGCAGTCTGTTTACAAACATTTTTTTTGTAATTTTTTTTTATTTTAAGACAAACATACACAGACAATACATAAAAAAACATAAAACTATCATCCATTTTGTACATACAGTGTGTCAGTTGGTTTAGAATCTTTTGTGTGATCCTTTCATAATCATTGTTCACAATTTATATCAATCTCACATTGTCAAACTAACATATGCTTATCTATTTATCAATTATTAATTATCCTGCTATTTATTCCATCAATATTATATTATGCTGTCATCCAATCGTTATATGTGTCTACATTATATTTTGTATCAATCTATTAAGCTTCTATAACAAAATTATCTATTCTGTTCCCTTACCATGTCTTTTTATCCAACCATTGATAAAACAAATCCCATATCATATAAAACTGCTTGTCTTCTTGTTCTCTAATTTCAAATGTCAGTTTACTCATTTCAGCACAGTCCATAATTTTTTTAATAACTTCCTCCTGCATAGGTAGTTTGTCATTTTTCCAGTTCTTTGCAAATACAATTCTAGCTGCTGTTAAAACATTTACAATCAAATATTTCAATTCTTTATTGTATATATCCAGTATGACTCCCAATAAAAAGATCTCTGGTTTAAAGTCTATATGTTATTTTATCATTTTTTTCCAACCATGTGTGGATTTTAGTCCAATATTTCTTTGCATCTGAACATGTCCACCACATATGGTAATATGAACCAGGTATCTGATGACATTTCAGCATTTATCTGATGTATTCTTAAACATTCTCACAAGTTTCATCGGGGGTAAATGCCACCTGTAAAACATCTTATACAAATTTTCTTCATATGCAGTTGACATTGTCATTTTATAATTTTGAGACCACAATTTTGGCCATTTTTCTAAATCAATCCCATATCCAAAATTCCCCCCCCCCAAGCAATCATTGTTTCTTTAACTTGTTCCTCCTCCAATTTAAATTCTAATAGATGTCCATAAAGTTTTTTAATTACCTTTTCATCAGTACCCATCAAAATTTTATCTAAATCAGTCAACTTTTCATAAATACCTTCTGCTTTAGAATCTTTATCAAACCTAGATTGTATTTGCAAATATGAAAACCAATTCATTTTTACACCTTGCTCTTCCAACGCTTGCATAGATTTAAGTTCACCCTTTTCATTCAATATCTCACCATATCTAGCTGTTTGTTCCTTTTTATATATTATTGGATAAGAAAAAGCTACAATAGTTGATATCCATGTTTGAATTTTTAAGTAATATTGTCTTTTTATCTTCTCCCAGTTCAAAAACAATGCCTCACGAATATAATGTCTTCTAAAATACCCCTGTGTTTTAGTTCCCTTATACCAGAGAAAGGCATGCCATCCCAACAGCAAGTCATGGCCTTCTAAAGTCAGTAACCTACCGTTCCTTAGTGTTATCCATTCCTTTATCCACATCAAACTGGTAATATAGCTCCCAATTGGGCAAGGCAAACCCTCCTCTTATTCTTGCATAACACTTTTAATTTTATTCTTGCTTTTTTACCCTGCCAAATATATTTCAATACAATTCTATTTAAATCTTCAAAAAACTCTTTCCCTAGTTGAATAGGAATTGTCTGGAATAAATATAAAACTCTAGGCAATATATTCATCTTAATTGTAGATATTCTTCCAGTCAATGATAGTGGCAGTTTTTCTCATTTTATCAAATTTGTCGCAATCTGCTGTCTCAGTTTAACATAGTTATCTTCCTTCAGTGTACTACATCTTGGTATAATATGTATCCCTAAATATTTAACCTTGTTCGTGACCTGTATTTTTAAAATTTCTTCCAACTCTTTCTTTCATCTTGCTAGCATATTCTTTATTAATATCTTTGTTTTGTCTTTATTTATTCTCAAGCCTGCTACTTTTCCATATTCTTCTATTTTTTCTATTAATTTCGGTGCTGTTTCCAATGGGTCTTCTAATCTACATACCAGGTCATCTGCAAAAGCTTGCAATTTATACTCCTCCTTTTTATTTTCATTCCTTTTATTTCTTTTTCTTCTCTGATATTCCTATTCAAGACTTCCAATGTTAACACAAACAGCAGAGGTGACAATGGACAGCCTTGCCTTGTCCCTTTTCTTATATCTATGGATTCTGTTAATTCTCCATTCACCATCACCTTTGCAGTTTGTCCATGGTATATTGTTTCAATGGCTTGGATAAATTTCTTACCAAAGCCCATTTGTATCAATTGCAGTAAAATAAATCACCAACTCACATTGTCAAAGGCTTTTTGAGCATCTACAAACATCAAGGCCATTTACTCTTCAGGGTGTGCTTCATAATATTCCAGAGTATCCAAAATGATTCTCACATTGTCTTTAATTTGTCTCTTTGGCAGAATTCCATTTTGATCAGTATGAATAAAATTATTTAAGCATCTTTTTAGTCTTTCTGCCAAAATTGAAGCAAATATTTTATAGTCTCAGTTCAATAGAGATACAGGTCTATAATTTTTAACTTGCTGCAGGTCTGTACCTTCCTTCAGTATAAGTATAATGTGTGCTTCTGACCATGTTTTTGGTATTCTTTTCTTCAACATAACTTCATTCATAATTTCTAAAAGATGAAGATTCAATATTTCCTGAAAAGTCCTGTAAAATTCCGCTGGCAAACCATCTGGACCTGGTGCTTTCCCAACGTTCTGGTTTTTTTTTTAATACTTCTATTAATACACAGCTCAGAGTCCTTGATTTTAATACAAACTAGTGAAAGGAAAAAGAAACAATGTATCCAAGCCTCTGGGCGGCAGTGCTACTTACTTTCCTTCACTTTCACTTCCCCCTCAATCTACAGCCATGAACTAAAAGGAAAAAAAGTAAAATCTCCCCCCCCCTTTTTTTTTAAAGGGAGAAAAATAAATCTTAAATCAAGCAGAAGAATCTTAATCTAAAAAGAACTTTCAAAAGGATTGTTTAAAAAAGGAAAAAGAAATACAAACAGAAATAAAAAGATTCAAAAGTACCACAAGTTCAAAATTCCAATAAAAAGGGGGAAAAAAAGAAAAAAAAATCTTTCACTTTGACACTTAATCATGCCGTTTAAATTCTTTCCTCTTCACTTTTCTCTTCACTTTAATTTTTTCAGGGTGTTCTCTCCAAGAAATAATAAGTAAAAGTTCATCTCACAAATCTGACATACTTTCTTCCAATCTCTTCCATTCTGGAGCTGTCCCAGCTCCAGCAGCTTGGAAGGCTGCCTCTCCACCATCGGCCAAAAGGGCTTTCCCTGGATCAACCAGGGGCTTTGCAATGTCCCTGGGATCAACAGGATGTGCCCTTGTCAATCACCGTCTCTACGGGATGGTTTAGGTCCGTGGGGACCGACCAGCAGCTGAGATATCGACGGTGATCTTGGAGGATCAAGATCACCCGTCCAACCGCCGCGACAACAGCTCCGCCCTTCCGGGTGAAGTGTTCCCTGTTTACAAATTAAAAGGCATACAAAAGTACACTCCTGCATTGGTTTGCATTCAGCGTAGTTTTGTTTCAGACTGGAAAGAAAGGACACACACACAGAAACACACCCAACCAGGGTTATGACCCACATTTTGAAAAATGCTGCCTTAGAAAAAAGAATGCTAAATTTCCATTGATGAGGAAAATCAGCTGAAACCTCTGAAGCCAATTCAGCTAGAAAATATCCTCTTTGAGTGCCATTGATTTCATTGAGATACTTTAAATCCACACCAAATAGCTCTCTCTTGAAAATCAATAAAGACTTGAAAGGATTTAACTTTTCCTGGATTGTGCCCAATATAATTCTTTCAAGCAAGAGCTACAGCTCCTTCTTGTTCATCCAAGCCTAAGGAAGCAATAAGCTGTTTTTTTGCAACTTACTGCTCAGTTGAGTTAGCTTATGTTAAAGTATTGATTTTCCATTAAGGCACCTAAATGTTAACACATCGACAGCTGAATGCAGCTCTTATTAAGACTGGCAGTTTATAGACAAAATGATCCTGCACAGTGGACAATCTGGAGTATCATTTTAGTATGTTAATTAACTGCCATTACACAAGAATGCTTAGTCAGGTCAAAGTCAGCAGTACCTGATGTTTCATGCTCCGTTTCAAACATTGCATACTTAGATGAAAAAGGAGCAGAAGAACAAGGCCTCTGGCTATAAATCATTCCAAATCATGCTTTCTTTGTTGAACCGAAAGTCTATCAAGAGGGAAAAAAAATGGTAAGCATTTGGTCCTAAAAACAAAATTTCATTCTCCGTCTCAAATAACAGTGTGATCGTGAAATATTTCTTTTGGCTCTATGTTTAACCTATTTTCATCAGTTGAAAAATGTTGAGGGCTACCAGGTTTGGACTGCAGACATTGGGACAATGTTCGGATAACATTGGGCTGCTTAGACTATTTATATCTAATAGTCTTTTGGCTAGAGCCGTGGTGGTGCAGTGGTTAGAATGAAGTATTGCAGGCTAATTTTGCTGACTGCCAGGAGTTTGATCCAGATTGGCTCAAGGTTGACTCAGCCTTTCATCCTTCCAAAGTTAATAAAATGAGAACCCAGACTGTTGGAGGCAATATGCTGACTGTGTAAACTGCTCGAGAGGGCTGTAAAGCACTGTGAAATGGCATATAAGTCTAGGTGCTATTGCTATTGCTTTTGGATTTCATGCCGAGCTGTGCTAATGCCCTTTTCTATAATGTTCTCTCAGAGAACTCCAAGGCAATTGAGGGATTGGTTAATGGAAACAATTTTTACATATGACCAGGCCAGTCATGAAGTCTCTTCAGTCTGACTAAGTGACTCAGATCTAAATTGAGATTTGAATTGCATCGTTTCAAAGTCTAGTGAAGGAAAATCCTCAAATGGTTACAAGATTGCGTATGGTTTTATTTTCCACCTGAGCACCGATATCACTCCAAATCCATATACAGTCTCCAAGGCGAGACATTCATTTGGACATATCCCTTCTGTCTAAACAGAGATCCCACACTTCCCCAAAGTTCTTTGGACTGTTCCTTCACATCTCTCACCCAAGCAGAAAAGAAACATAAATATTTTATCAATCTGGTATGGAATGTTATGGAGTTATGGGATGTAAAGTAACCAGCAGAAAGAAAGAAATAGGTCAGCCAACTGAGCTCCCATTAGCGTTTCCATACTTGACAGAAATAGGACAGAGAAAAGCACAGAATTCTCACTCTACTCATCTTCACCCTCCTGCCTGATGCATATGGAGTTGTGCTGATGTCATCTGAATTATATTCTGTACTACTTAAGCACTATTGCCTGAAGGAGCCCTGCAGTCTTGAAGTAAATATGTAACTTAAAAGTTTATGAAGTGCAGGTTCCTGTCACTCCGTCATCAAGAAAATGGGTTCCTCTTTTCACACTAGGAATGGGGGCAAATCTGCACAACTACCTTGTTGCTTACAATGCTACCTATGTTCTGCAACATATTAAAATGAAAAACTAAGATATTTGAAGGTATGGATTGTCAGAGGAGTTAAGTTCTTTTACCCACATATTGGAATGATATAATGTTACTTATAACATTTGTACAGAACTACAGGGCAAGATTGTATTGTCCAAGGTTGACAGTATCCTAAGGGGCAAAAATATGAACATTCCTGGCTCTTCAAACGATAGTAAAGATTTTCTGGAATCAGAATCATTCCAAGTTTTCAGTATGTTATACTTACTTTGAGGGCAGAAATTCTTGTTCTTCTTGATAATGTTAATTTTCTGTGTAAATGTATTTATATTCACAGGCTGTAGAACAATTGTTATCAATAATAAGTGAAAATTAAGCTTCACCTTTCTCTTATTTATTTGCTTTGCATCCCACAATTCTAATCTTGCACCTCTCTAATGTGTTGTGAACAAATTGTCAAAAATATTACATTTAAAAAAAATATAATAAATAAAATTGTCAGAAAATTAGACACTAAAATCATATAAGAATTCAAAACCAATTTGACAAATATCAAGAAGGTGGTGAGAGTGACTGATTTGGAACAATGCACCAAATAAGCTAGGAGGAAACGATCTCGTAGACAACCCTCACTCTGTCAAGGACCTAGGAGTGCTTATCTCAAATGATCTAAGCCCCAGAGCTCACTGTGACAGCACTGCCAAAAAAGGCTTTAAGAGTTGTTAACCTTATTTTGTGAAGCTTCTTCTTTGGCAACGTTGAATTGTTAACTAGGGTATACAAAACCTTTGCCAGACCAATTCTTGAATGCAGATTGTCCACCTGGAATCTGCACTGTATATCGGACATTAACACAATTGATTCAACAACCAGACTATTTGTCATGCCCCTGGTGGAGACTGGGAGAGGAGGAATAGCCGACAGGGAGTGGAAGTGTGGTTCTGGAGGTTGTAGAGGAGGCTGGGGAAGGGCAGAAGCCAGTGGAGCAGTCAGAGGAGAACCCAGGTCCATCTTGATCCTCTTCATGGGCTGCAGCTGTGACAACTGGATAACAGGACGGACATGCGTATAGGAGAGTGTTGGAAACAAAGCGTGGAAATATCTCTAGTTTATTGTTCCTCTCTGAGTTTGGCACCCTTCCCAGTGTGTCTTCTGATATCTGTGGATGTCTTCAATCCCTTATCTTGCCTGGTTTGTGTTGTTTTTTACTCTTTATAATTTATAAGCATTTTTTAGTTTAAACAGCATTTTCCCCTTCTTGTAACTGCTCATGTAGGAGTTTTTTGTCTCCAGTCAAGGATATTTGGAACTTGGAAGCAAAGTGAAGAAATAAAAGGGACTTTACCTGTTTTTTGTGACTGTGTTTATTTTGTATCCCACCCTGGGTCATCACACTATTCGAATGACCAATTAATAAGAGAACCAATCAGGTCTCAAAATTTAAATGTAGCTCCAAACAAACAACCAATCACATGGCCAACTGACCACACTGGCACACAAGACATATATAAGCTAAAGCGGAATAGGACAAAGAAATCCTGCTGATGATGTTACCTGGTCTGGTAGCAAAATGTTCAGAAACTAAATTGAAACAAGCTTGGAAAGCAAACCACTGCCAAAATTTAAACCCAAGCTACAAGAATTTTCAATTATTTCAATTTCAAGTTGTTTCTAGGAAGCAGACAGGCAACCATATGGTACAGAACACTTTTCCTCTTTCATATGATCACTTAGAACTAATCTCTGTGAGGTATGTCCTCTCATCAGATTTTCCATTTGCTTATCATTCCAAACCACTTTGAAATTGCCCTAATTTTTTTTCACCATATTTTGGAAGCTTTCATCATAGTGTTGCCTATATAGTCACAAGCATGGAGCAGGGAGAGCACTTTCAACTAATCATTTGCTCAAAGTAGTGGAGTGCTGAGAACACGAGCCAATCAGGCATCCCTCTTTTCCAAATCACTGAATGTATTACTTCAAGGATTTCCATTGCACCGTGAATTAACCAAGAACGCTTCCTCTTTCTTCAGAAAAGAAAAGAAAAAAAATACATTCCTAGTATTTTCTTAGATGCAAATGCACATCTGATCAATCTGCAAATATCTCTGTACATTTGTCCTAATTGATTTCTGTGTGAATCCAAGGAAAGGCCAGTTCTTGAAAGTAGCAATAGCATTTAGACTTATATATCACTTCATAGTGCTTTACAGCCCTCTCTAAGTGGTTTTCAGAGTCAGCATATAGCCCCCCAACAACCTGGGTCCTCATTTTACCCACCTCAGAAGGATGGAAGGATAAGTCAACCTTGAGCCTAGTGGGATTTGAACTTCCAAATTGCAGGCAGCTGGCAGGCAGCAGAAGTAGCCTGCAGTACTACACTCTGACCACTGCGCCATCATAGCTCATGTATTAACAAATCTCTATATTACTATAATTACTACAACTCTTGTTGCTGTGGCCTTTAATTGGGCAAAATGTGTATCACCGAGCAACATTCGAAATGAGGTGCCTCAAATGGGTTAACTTACAGAATGAGTCGAAATCTGGGACCCAGGACTCCCAAGGAAATGGCATTTGGAAAAGTTGTAGCTGCTTCAGTGCTGTTGGCTGCTGCTGGGATGTTGCTAGGGCAGGGAAAGACAGGGATGGGAAGGGAAAAGAAGGGAAAATACCAGATTGCCACAAGGACACTCAATGGAGAAGCTGGCAGGAAGCTGTATGTTGGTCCCATATCTCTGAATTGATGATCCAATAGGATGCACGTTATCTAAACGTGTTCCACAAAGTCTCAAAAGAATTCTTTTCCTCTGAACAATATTATACGGCCATCTAAAGGCATCCCTCTTGGTGGAATTTCAGCAAATTCTGAATGCCAAGAAAACGGCATTAGAGGATTGAATGAAATGCCAGCTAAAAGGTGGGAGGTAGGAGGTGTGTCTAACAATGTCCCAGTGTCCCATTCAAGACAGATGAACTCGATACAACTCAAGTGTCATCCATCTTTGTAGTGAAGGAGACAGAATGCAAACGGGTTTTTTCCAAGCCTGGGAAGGGGTTGGCCGTTTGGAAAAACCGCATCACAGAAGATGTGAGGAAAATGGTTCATTTTGAAGTGGTTTTGATTGAACGAGGTTTGACTTATTCAGAAATGTAGTGGATCATCCTTTAAAAATGCTGTGTAACTATGTGCCGGGGGGGGGGGGGGGGGGTTTTGGGTGGGTATGTAGATGATGGATATAGATATAGATAGGTATAATGTAGATATATAGATATAAATTAAAAATACTACTGAGTAGATGTGTAGAATTATGCTGCTAATCTTTTAGTAAAACATTCTGGTATTCTGTGGCCTATATTCAGAATATGTCATATTCTGTAAGCTAAATTAAAGCTAGGGAAAGCACATATGGAACAGTTTTTCTTCTAAAGATATTAATAACCCAAGCTACAGAGAATGACAAAGATACGGAAACTAAGTTTATATTTTACCAGCTGTACCAAGAGAGTCTCTTAAAAATGAAACCCAAAAACTGTTTATAACAACTATTTTTATGTGACATTTGAAAGAAACTCCTAGCTACAGAGGTCTTAATACTGGGACACATAAAAGTTACTCCAGAGTAATGGAGAACACATGGCCCCTAATATAAAATAAAGAAATAAACATATTAAGTAAAGAGTGATATGCATCTGATTTCAGGGAAAAAAATGCTTCCTTTTCCTGTTGAATTTAACTTACTGTGATGTGAAAAGACAAGAATGGATGGGTTTTTATTTTCTCATAAAATAGGGGCGGGGGGAGCCTATATACTCATAACTCAGGCATTTAGAAGCTGATATTTAGGGGATGAGATGTATAGGTTTTATTCTATGTGTTACAAGTAAGCAAAGAATTGAAAGGATTATAATCATTGCTATCAGAGTAAAAGATAATAGTAAATTATTACCAATTTCAAGTGACTGTAAATGGGGCTGATTTTTAAATGATCCTTGGGTATTATCTAGCCTGTGTGAATGTGTTTAAAGAAAGTTAATTTAATATATTTCGGATCAACAGCCAGCCCAAGTGGGATAAATGAGCTGGAAAAGAGAGGCCTGAGGTTGCACCAGTTCAGGGACAACAACATTGGTGGGATTCAATTTTTTTTTACTACCTGTTCTGTGGGCGTGGCTTGGTGGGCGTGGCAGGGGAAGGATACTGTAAAATCTCCAGCCAAAGGTGGTATTTGCCGATTCTATGAACTACTCAAAATTTCTGCTACCAGTTCTCCAGAACCTGCTGAATACCACTGTTGGACATAACATTTCCAGTTGCCAATTGATTACAACATTCTGGTGAAAACCAAGTTCTGATGCCCCCCTAAAGTTATGAGGAGAACCTGATTTCTCATCTCATTTAGGAATGATATGCTAACCCCAGTTACTTATTATCATATGTGGTGGACTTGTACAAAAGCAAGCAAATATTGCATGGAAATATATACAAAAGATGATCAAGCAACATATAGATCTGAAACCAGAAATATTTTTGTTGGGTATAATGCCAAAGGACTATGATAAAGGGACTATATGTATCTAGTTTTGCATGTATTGACAGTAAGTATTGCATTTGCACAATACTGGATACATCAGATGAGGATGTAATTTGGAAAATATTAGACTGTACAGAGATGGATACATTGACATTAAAAATAAAGGACAAAGAAGACACAGAATATTAACATGGAATTGATTTTATGAGTGGTTAGAGATAAGAGGTAGAAATTGATGGACAAAGATTATTGCTATGTATGAACTAAATATAAAGATGGTTTATAATTATAAATATGCTGATATAACCAACAAAACTACAAATAAGCTAATATAAAGAGAAATCTAGTTAAAACTATTCTGTTACACTATTACTATTGTTATCAGTATATGGGTTAATATTCCTTTTTGTTCTTCATTTGCTTTTCTGTAAATGATGTGCCCAGACAATACACTGTATTCAAAATGTTTATGATATTAATGTATGTATGTATGTATGTATGTATGTATGTATGTATGTATGTATGTATGGTATTCAGCTTTGTTCGGGTATTTTCCATGTCATTGTAGTTGTGCTTTTAAAGTTGTAGCAACGTTTTGACAGAATCTCATCTGCCATCATCAGGCTTTGTATAGTGTTCATCTGTGAGTCAGACTTTCACAGCTGTTTGTGTTTTAAATTTGGTGCTAGCCTACTGCTGTGCCAGAATGGTTTTTTCTTCATCCTGATTGGTTGGGAGTCTTGGTCTGTGTTTATTGGTCTTGGAGTTTGCTGTGTTTTGCTTGATTGGTATTTCTAATATCTTCTGTCTGTTTTGTAGCTTTTTTTTTTTTTGTCTTGATTGGCTGGCAACATTGTGTTTCCTGTATTGGAGGCTTTTAGTGCGGCTTGGCTCCAAGTGTGTTTGAGCTGGAGGTATTGTGTGTGTGTGTGGGGGGGTGTCTGTTTGTGCCCAGGTGTTTGCCTGGCTTGTCTGGAGATTCTTTTGTTTGTGAGTGCAGGCTTCCAGATAATTGACAGTCTGGTGGAGTCATCTCTTCTATTCATGCTTTCAGGTCTTTTTTCAATCTCTATGGCTTCTCTGATAATTCTGCGGCTGGGGTTTTCTCTAGTGGCTAGGGTTTTGGTGCCATTGAAGTTGATGCTATGACCTGTGGTTTTCATGTATTGGACTAGTGAGGAAGTGTGTTCCAGCTTTTTTACTGCATTTTTGTGTTCATCCAGGCGGGTACTTATTCTTCTATTGGTCTGTCCAATGTATGTGGCAGGGCATGATGCATAGGGGACTTCATATATGCCTTGATTTTCCAGGTCAATTTTATCCTTGTTTTTTTTAGGATGGCTGCTACTTTTCTGTCTGTTTTGAAGGCAGTCTTGGTGTGATGCCTGTGTAGTATCTTACTGATTTTGTCTATAGTACCTCTTATGTAGGTCAGGACAGCTATTCCATAGGTCTGTTCATCTTCTAGGTCTCCATTATGTCTCAGTAAGTTTTTATGGATACCTGTATGCCACTAGATGTATATCTCTCTTGTATAAGTCGTTATAATTTGAAATACAATATTGAAAAGCATTGCTATATATATGAAGTTCTACTGAAAAAATGTGGTGAAAAACTCCACCTGAAATCTGCACATATTTTAGCAATGCCTTTCCACATCTAATTTAATTGAGCATGTAACACATACACATGGTATGGAGGGGGGAAAAAACTAACAATATTAAACCACACATTCTGATTTAATTTGGAGGTGAAAATGTGTTTTTTTGAGCTGTAGCACATTATCAGTAAATTGTGACACAGTGTTTAAGGAAATAAAATGCCACTTATCAATGGCTGCCAGTCCTATCAAAACTTGATGCTCCATCTGAACAATTTAGCCTACATTATTGAGCATTTCCTTTTCTCCAGAGGACTTCAAAGTTTTTTTTTTATTACAACATAATACTAATTCCAGATGGCTGGCTCTTCTTTAAATGTTCCATTAGTTCCCCTAATCTTAACTGTAACTACTGAAGCGAATGGAGCTTGGACTCCTGATGCTGTAGTCCCACTGTGGCAACCTGCTTAATTCAGGACTGTTTCCAGGACAGCTTTCATCTTCTAAGAAAGCAGAGGGAATAATTCATATCTATTTGCTTAGTTTTCTAGCCCTTAAATTTAGGACTTTGAAAGAGGCTGAGTTGTGTCTGTGATCGACAGCATCCATATTTCAACAGAATTTGAACTAGGCAGGAATTTTTCACAGTAAAACAACAACCTAAACATTAGCATAAAGGAACCTTTAAACATATTCCCTTCCGGGTTTCAATCAGCATTTCTTCTCCATTACACAACCTTTTTATTATTTCATATTTTCTATAGTAAAAAGAAAAAAAGTCAAAATGTACAACATAGATAACCCGTTTCCCCGAAAATACAACCTACCCTGAAAGTAAGTCCTAGATTGATTTTTACATGTGTGCCCAATATAAGCCCTACCCCCCAAATAAGCCCTAATTAAGATCCCACCCACTCCAGAGTGCACGGGTAAAAATTAAGCTAGGGTGTAGATGGGGGGGTGGAGCTGCCCTACTACTTATCTTTGAACAGTTGTAGCCAGGACTTGCATACCCCGACACCTGCCTTGCCAGCCCATTTCTTCTGCAGCCCACAAGATCAATCTGGAGCTCTATTATCAGCTATAAAGGCCTTCAGAAAAGCCTTGCTGGCCATAGAAGAAGTTCCTCAAGGCCTTTGACAGCAAAAAGGAGGCGGGGGGGGGGCAACACGTGCAAGTGAGGTTAGTCAGTGGATGACATCCCCGAAAATAAGACTTGGTGCCTTTTTTTTGGCAAAAAAAATAAGACAGGGTCTTATTTTCGGGGAAACCTAGGAGAAATCGACTTACTACCATTCATTACTGACCATTTGAAGTTACAACAGCACTGAAAAGTGTGACTTATGACTGATTTTCACATTACAACCGTTGCAAAATCCTCATAGTCATGTAGTCACTCTCTGTAACCTTCCCAGCTAGCCTCCGACAAACAAAGTCAATGGAAGAAGCCAGATTTGTTTAATGACCGAATGATTCACTTAACAACTGTGGCAAAAAGTTGTAAAATCAGGCAAAACTCACTTAACAACTGTTTAACAACAAAAATGTGAGGGTCAGTTGCAGTCATAAGTCGAAGACTACCTGCATTTAAAAACAAACAAATATGCAGATATTCAGTTCAAAATACAAGCAGAGCCATCGGTGGTTAGGATTCCACTCTATTTTGGAAACAGATGAAGCTGATTTTTGAATGTTCTTATCTATAAATCTTATCTACACTATCTACATCTGATGATAAAATGCCACTGAAGAAAGACACCCCACACACTTCAGGAAGAGTTATATATTTACTTGTTACATGCACCTAGGTGGGCATAATTGCTGTGAGTGATTCTGACAAGATTCTGACAAGCTTCTCTATTATGGAGTTTTATGTCAATTAAACTATGTTCTTGAGTGAATTATTTTTCAAGAAGAGAGCTGTTGGTACTTCTAAACAAGATAGTTTCTTAACTTCTCCATAGTAACAAAATATAAAGTGTTAACTAATGATAATACAGAAAAAAATATTTTTACTTTTTAAACTCAGAAGTATTGTTCGCTTATAGATGTACACTTCACTTACATACACACACATAGGCACACATACATAGGTTTATACAGGTATGACTTTAAACAATTCACTTAGTAACTGATGTTACAACAGAAAATAGTGACTTATGACCATTTTCCCACTTATGACCCTTGCAGCATCCCCTTAGTCATGTTACATTCAGATGCTTGACAACTGACTCACTTATATGATGGTTGCAGTCTCCCAGGGTCATATGATCCCCTTTTGCAACCTTCTGACAGGCAAATTCAATGGGGAAACCAGTTTCACGTAACAATTAGTGTCATTAATTTGACAGCTGCGGTGATTCACTTAACAATGGTGACAAGAAAGGTTGTAAAATGGGACAGAACTCATCAAATTTCTCAATGAACAACATCATTTTTTGGCTCAATTGTGGTCGTAAGTTGAGGACAAGTTATACAAACGTATAAAGTTATATATCTGTTAGGTGTGACATATATAAATATAATTTTATACACATTTAGATGAATGTGGAGAGAGAGAGAGAGAGAGAGAGAGAGAGAGAGAGAGATGGATGTATACTTGTGTGTGTGCATAAAAACAACTCCTGAGTGCCAGAATGCTCCCCTTATAAAAATCCTTTTGAGATGATGTTGTGATGACCCGTAGTCTCTCAAAATAACCCCAAACCCAAAACATACATTAAAGTAATGCCTTCAACTTAACTTCACTGTTTTATTAGGCACAGTTTAAAGTCACAAAAAGTAAATAATGAGGCAAAAGGAAACCAAAACAAACCGCATTGATGAGAGTTCCGAAGCAAGCCAAGATAATTAATCACACATTCCAGGAAGATAATGGGGAGAGTCCATGGGAAGAATGCCAACAAAGATAAACCTCTTTCAAAGGAAACACTAAACTTTGACTCCAGCAATTCTGACTACGCAGTTACAAACTTATATACGTAGCTCCCAGCTGCAAGCCACGAGGAGGATCATGGTAATTTTCTCCTGAGTAGACCTCGCTTTTCCCTGATCCTCTCCACTCTGCATGCCCTAGGATAGATAGGGGATGGGCCTGGATCCTCTTCTGATTGCTCAGCCGGCCTCTGCCCTTCTCCAGTTTCCTCCACCACCTCTGGAGCCACGCTCCCACTCCCTGTTGGCTGTCTCCACCAGGGGCATGACAGATGTCTTTTTCTATTTCCTTCCACTTGCACTGTCAAATTTTAGAATGTAAGGTCCAGTAAAGTACCTCATACCATAATAGGGTACCTTATATTGATAAGCAGTGCACAAAAAGAAAAGAAGTTTGTCCCAGAATCCCCTGTTGGTTCCACACTGAAAATTTCACACAATGAAAATGAACTGACAGTAAGTCACATAGAAATGAATGTCTTATTTTACTAAGGACAACTTCAGTTTACCCATCTTTCAGTTCCAGCAATAATGTCATATTGTTAAGCAGCACATGACAACTTATACTATTTTCAGCACGGTTAAAATGCGGGATTTCGTGTAGGGATGATCAATCTTGTCTGTGAAAGGTAGAAGATTGAGATGGAAGAAAAAAGCATCTAGGATTTGAATCAAAAGTAGGAAGGGCAACCTTTCTCTTTTTCTGCCATCTGTTTACAGACATGCTCTTTTCTTCTTCCAGTAGCAATAGCAATAACACTTAGATTTAGATACTGCTTCATAGTGCTTTACCACCCTCTCTAAATGGTTTACAGAGTCAGCATAATGCCTGCAAAAATCTGGGTACTCATTTTACTGACCTTGGAAGGATGGAAGGCTGAATCAACTTTGAGCTGGTGAGAATCGAACTTGTGGCAGTTGGCAGAATTAGCGTTCAATACTGCATTCTAACCACTGTGCCACCATGGCTCTAAGCAACTTGTTTTCAGAGTGGAACAGAGTACTAGACATTGTTCTGACCCAGATCCCCGAACACGACATACCTTCTGAAGTTAACTCAAAGATTCCTTTATTAGGAGTGTTGGCAGCCCTGGCAAAAAGTTTCTTTCTCAACACAGGCTAACAAGTCCATCTGTCCAGAAGATGAATAGTTGTCTGCCACATCTATTCATCTCCAACCCCTGCTTTTTATTCCCAGAGCTAGAATGGGGCTTTGTTGGCAGCGGTGGCTCTTCCTTCCCAAGAATCGGCCCACAGATTTCCACTGCTCTCCTCTTTTCTGCCTTCTGTACTTCTGCATGTCAGGCACCAGAACCAGCTCCTCCTCCTCTTCCTCATCAGCCATCTCCAGACCTTGGGGCTGTTGGCTCTCAATCTGAAGGCTGAGGGATGGCCCAGGCTCTACCTCTGTCTCTCTGTCTCTCTCTCTCTGACAGCTCCCTTCTCTCTTCCTCCTCGGAGCTTCCAGGTTGCCCTGATGTTGACCCTGACTCCCACATCTCCTCCTCCTCTGATTTGGCTGCTGGAGGAGCCAGCAGCCAACAGGCCAGAACAGATATCTACTAATTAAATACTTGAGCTGATCATTTGCAGGGATATCTGTGTGTGAAATTAATTGAGGACCACATGAGTCGAAGAGATCTGCCCAATTTGATTTAATATATTTCATTTTTTGACAATAAGAGCCTGTCAATTCTATCTCCCCACATTTAAAAATAACTACATATTGATTATCATGGGCTATAAATATCTAAAGTAATCTATGATGACAACTGACATTTTAGGAAGTCTAAAGAGCTAGACTACTTTCTGCTACTTAAGTTGTCATATGTATATTTTAAAAAGCCAATATAATTCCAAATATGATCTATCTTTATTGGTTGCTTCTACCGGCTTTTGACTTTATAGAATGTTTTGTGAAGTAACATTGTCAATCAGCAGCACAGAGAAAATTAGTATTAATTCTGATGCTCGAGCTATAGGAAGGAAAACCTAGTTTCAAATCTTCACCCAGCTGTCCCTCTTAGAAGATGGACACGGACATACTCTTTCAGACTAACCAGACTGAAGACCTGTGGTGACAGCATGGTTAGAATGCAGTCATCATCATCATCATCATCATCATCATCATCATCATCATCATCATCATTTTAGCCATTGTTTATCCACTTCAGGATGAAGGCCCCTTCCGCATGTTTCCAACCAATATGGTCCTGAGCTTTCTTTTGCCAATTGGACCTGCAATACTTGCTGATGTCACCAAACCATTTTGTTTTAGGTTTCTTTCACGGATATTTTTTATCAAGTGGGATCCATTTTATGGCTGCCTTGGTCCACCTGCCATCAGTTCTTCTTGCTAGGTGACCAGCCCAAAATAGGATGCAGTATTGCAGGCTAACTCTGCCAACTGCCAGCAGTTCGATCCTGACAGGGTCAAAGTTGACTCAGATTTCCATTCTTCTGAGGTCTGTAAAATGAGGACTCAGATTGTTGGGGGCAAGATGCTGACTCTGTAAACCACTTAGAGACGGCTGTAAAGCACTGTGAAGTGGTATATAAGTCTAAGTGCTATTGCAATTGCGATTGCTATTAGAATTGTTGTCAAAATAAATTGCACCATACGCTCCTTGGTGGGATTTGATGATAAAGATCCAAAGAATTTCCAACCAGGATATTTAGCACCTGAATTTTTTTGCCTACCTGACTGTTGTGAAAATTACTGTAAACTCAAACCGTGTAAATTGTGATAAATAGTAAGGAGAAACAAGTTTCTTGATAGGAAGGGGAGGATACTTTAAAGTGTCTTTATTCATTTTCTTAAAGGACTATTATTAAGACATTGCCCTGCCTCAAAAAACAGTATGTAGAAGAAAATAAAAACGCAGAACTTTCAAAAAAAGTATACAGTTTCTAATAAAATAAACGGTTCCTACAAAATAAAAATGGTATCAATCTATATCAATGTGTTTGCATATGAACAAAATGCAGACAACTTTTCCTCATCTTTTTGCATTACATATTTGCTTTCCTATGATAAAAATACAAGGGAGAGAAATTTGTAATCAGGTCACATATGATGTATCCTGAAGCAGATCCTCATCTGAGATGTAAAATGATTCTCTCTTTATTGCTCATGTCAGTATAATCAATAAATAACAACCCCGGTGACATGTAAACAGACAGCATTAGAACAATGAAAAGAATCCCCATCAGCAGAGAAACAGAAAGGCCACAACCTCCTGGGAATGTTTCTTGCACAAACTCTGTCCCAGAGCAATCACTGAATGTGGATTTGAAATTTAATATAATAAGAGTGCTCTATTCACTTCCTTTATTTCATTGAGGTTCAATGGGAAAGTCGCAAGGAAGACAGGAGGCGTGTGGATTGCGTTGGGCTTCTATGGTTCTAATGCAAGAATGTGAAGGTAATTTGTGTCATGAAGGTTTTCTTTCTTCTTTTCAAAGGACCATCACATATCCTGATGGAGAAGATAGTGCCTTCCCCAGACAACATCTAGTGAGTGCCATGTTAAAAAAAAGATCTTCTCCGTGACTTTATGACTGAAATGTATGGTGCTTGCTTGTTTTCCTCTGTTTATATCCATTTGAAAGGGAGGCAGACTATCCACAAGTGTATTCATTATACAGGTAGTCAGAGGTGGGATTCTACTGGTTCGGACCAGTTTGGGGGGAACCGGGTGTTAAAGTTACGTCTGGTTCACCAAACAGTATTTCAACCAACTGGCTGGCCACACCCATCCCACCCCGCCCCCACCAGGAGTCCCCATGTGATGCAGGTAAGTGCAGGGTCTGCATGGAGGCTCTGGGGAGGGGGGAAAATGGGCCTTCCAGAAGTGTGGAAACGGGTCTGTTTCCAGCTTCCAGTGAGCCTCCAGAGCCCAGGGGAGGCTGTTTTTGCCCTCCCAAAAGCCCAGGGGAGGCCTTGAGACCCTTGGGAGGGTGAAAGCAGCCTACCCTGGGCTCTGGAGGCCCACTGGAAGCTGGAAACAGCAGGTTCCAGTAGGCCACACCCACCCAGGAACTGGGCAGCAAACCAGTTGCTGGAATTTTTGAATCCCACCCCTGCAGGTAGTCCTCCACTTATGACTACAATTGAGTCCAAAACTTATGTTGCTAAGTGAGAAATTTGTTCAGTGAATTTTGCCCCATTTTTACTGCTTTTCTTGCCACATTTGTTAAGTGAATCACTACAGTTGTTAAATTAGTAATACTAATTGTTAAGTGGATCTGTCCCAAAGTTGCTTTTTCAAGAGGCAACTGGAGTTTCTGGATTTTTGGATTTTTTTTGAAGATGATTCACTTCTTCAGCTTCAGAACTCAAAAAGGTTCTGGGATGAAAAGTGAAATGTCCTCAAAGAAAAACCAGAAAATCCAAGTGCCGCTTGAAAAAGCACCTTTACATTACACATATTAACGGCGGCTAGATTATATTACGCACAATTTTGGAAACATAAGAATATCCCCCCCCCGACAAATTGATAATTCAAAAAATCTTGGAATGTGCCAAAATGGACAAATTGACCCTAGAACTAAAAGACAAAGAAGAGTCGGAACATTATAAAATTTGGGATATGTGGTATGATTGCCTGGAAATTAGGCAAATAGTAAATAATGAAAGTTAAAATAAGTAAATGACAGATAAATGTATATATTCATGTAACAACGTATATAAATGTATAACGCACAAGAGATAGAGATATATAATACGAATGTTACAGTACTGTTAATGTTATGGTGATTTTTTTCTTTTAAAAATGTAAAAGAATCAATAAAGTGTAAAAGAATCAATAAAGTAAAGTAAATCAAAAAAGAAAATAGAAAAAGCACATTTGGGACAACCATGTCCTGGATGTCTGAGAATCTCCAAAGACATTAAGTGAATCTGGCTTTCCCATTGACTTTGCTTGTGAAAAGGTCGCAAAAAGTGATCATGTGACCACAGGATGTTGCAACCCTCCTAAATATGTGAGTCAGTTGTCAAGCATCTGAATGTAAATCCCGTGACCATGGGGATGGTGCAACGGCCATAAGTGTGAAAAATGGACATGTCACTTTTTTCAGGGTCGTTGTAACATTGAATAGTCAGTAAGTGAATTGTTGTAAGTCAAGGATTATCTGTACAAAACCACCAAAAACACAGCCAACAGACACCAACAAACACTGCATTGTATCAGCTAAGAAAAACGTTGATCAACACGTGTGCTTGTTAATTGACTATTAAGAATGGCAATGCTGTTGAATGCAAACCTGATCCGACTTCTGATTACTGAGCTATCAGTAAAGGCATACCTCTAAATGAGCCCTGGGACTGTATAATATAATATAGATGTATCTTGATTGAGTAGAAGAACATAATTCAACTGAAGAGTTCTGCTGACATAAGAGCAGAGTACCAGTGATTTATAAAGAGCAACCAAAACCTTGGCTTGATATTATACTCAGGAACAACTACGCGATATGCATGATTAATCCTAAAGGGGCAAAAAATCGATGGAGGAGAAAAATGGCTCCAGAAAACAACACCAATAGGGAAAGGTTGGGTTTTTTAAAAATATTTTGATCTATCGTCAGTTAACCTCATGGACCTAAATTTATTGCAATGAGAACTTGTAATGATGCTCCAGTAGTAGTAAGAAGAGGAGGAGGAGGAGGAGGAGGTAGAGAAGGGAAAGAAGGAAAAAGGGAAGAAGCAGCAGCAGCAAAAACAAGCTGAAAAGCAGAAAATACATCTTTTTCATATTCCTTTGCATCTTTTTCAACTTCAGCTTTGACAATATATACTGTATCTATATCTATATCTATATCTATATCTATATCTATCTATCTATCTATACAGTACACACACACACACACACACACACACACACACTGCTTATTTACAAGGCCACAGTGATGAGAAGAAATTAATTCAAATACCTGTGGTTGCAGATGTTTCTGGACAGGAGGAGGGGATGCTTTTATTAATCATAAAAAATAAAAAAATCAGCCAAGTGATGCTTTAGATGCAAAAACATAAAGCAGTTCAGGGTGAGGTAACTGAGGTAAGTGAGCATATGACCTGTCTCCAATTCCTCAAAGCAATCAGCAGGGGAAGGGAAAGACAGAATAGCTCCCTCCAATTTCATTTTTTTTTTTTCTGGGGACACAACATGACACAACTGATGTAAATTACATCCTTTGGGTCATGATATGGCCTCCTCCTGAAAACAAGCCTGCAGCTTTCCCCAGGGGTGGGATTCAACCGGTGTTACTACCGGTTCAGTGACTTATGTTTTTGTTATGATCCAGGGCATGGCGCAGAGGTAGCACAGGCAGCTGGCAGTTCAAACCACTCCTTTATTCCTTCAAATTTCCCCCAATGCTCCCACATTTCTAGCAAGTCCCAGAGCAAAGTGATCTCTCTCTCTCTCTCTCTCTCTCTCTCTCTCACACACACACACACACACACACACACACACACACACACCCCTCAAGCAGCTAATAGTGGCTGCTAATAGTCCAGCCCAAATGTTGTGAGCACCATGGCTGCAAAGCAAGAAATCCAGCAGAGCAAGTTGAGGAGTCCAGGAAGCAGAGGAGCAAGGCCACTGTCCAGAAATCCAGAAAGAATGCAAGGAATCCAGGAAAGTCCAAATGTCGGCACTCAACACTCCAGGAATTCAGCATTTGTTCCTGACAAATGCCCCTCTCCACAGAATCTTCTTAAGTCTCAGTCCCCAGGTGTGCTTTGTAAAGAGGGGCGGGGTGCTCTCCTCCCAAGCAGTTGGGCCAGTCTGTGTTGTTCTCGCCTTCTTTCTACTCTTCATGCTTGAGGATCAAGAATGGGTGGTCCTTGCTTATCACCTGAGCTCTGTCTCTGAGCTTAGCCTCTCTTGGTCATCTTGTCCCTCTTCCTCCCTGTCTCCAAACCATCCCAATCCTGAAAGGCCCTGGCCTGACTGAGACTGCTCCTCCCCATTTTTCTCCCAAGCCAATGAAGCTGCCCCCTCGATCTCCATCTGCTCCAGTTCCTGCTCATCTTCCTCTGCAGATTCAGGCTCCAACAAGGCCATGACACTTTTCCTCTGCTTTGTGATCCCTTGAAAAAAGGATCTGAGTTTAAGGCATTAGAGTCAAGTGCTAGATACCTGCCTCTATTGTCAGCAACCAGAACCACTCGGGAAGAGTCTCGACAGTGAACAGTATAGCAGAGTTGGAAGGGACCTTGGAAGTCTTATAGTCCAGTGTTCCCCAACTTTTCTGGCTTTGCATATCGGTGGAAGAAGGAGGAAAGGGGATATTTTCGCATGAGCGGTGGGTGAGCACACATGCACACAGCTCTATTTGTGCAAACGGCGGGTCCATGTGCCCGCTGATCACATAAATGGAGCTCGGTTCACGCACTTGCCCGTCACTTCTGTGGCCCAGTTCTGAAGTGGCCACGGCCTGGTACTGGGTAGTGGCCCAGGGATTGGGGATCCCTGTTCTAGTTCACCCCCCTGCTCAAGCAGGAGACCCTATACCATTCCAGACAAGTAGCTCTCCAGCCTCTTATATGTTTCCTGTGTTAGAGAGCCCGCAACTTCTGGATGCAAGTCGTTCCATTAATCCATTGCTCTCACTGTCAGAAAATTTCTCCTTAGTTCTAGGTTGGTTCTCTCCTTAATTAGCTTCCATCCATTGCTTCTTGTCCTGCTCTCAGGTGCTTTGCAGAATAGGTGGACTCCCCTTGGAATTTGCCAGTGCTGCATTCGAGAACCATTCATGCAAGGAAACAGCCCCTTTCCATATAGAAGTAAACCATAGTGTGTGGTTTAAAGGCAGTTAGAGACCTAGAGGAAGGCTTGGGGTCATACTAACTCCTTCTTTCACCAGAGCCCCTGAATTCTATCACCAATTGTTAGATAGTTGCAATTCCTCTGTTCAGTGGTGGGTTTTCAATGTTTTTCTGATCAGTTCTGAGAGCCTTGCGCGTGAGGGCAGGGCTCAAAGACCACTCTCTGTATCCATGCTGGTGAGCTGCACTGCTTTTTAGCTCAGCTGAGGTGCAGCAATCCATTCTGCCACATGAATCAGCTGTGCTAAAAAAAACAAGGGAATATAGGAGAGGTAACAGTGGGGGTAGATGGCCGGTTCTCTGAATTACTTTGGCGGTTCTCTGAACTACTCAATATTTCCGCTACTGATACGAACTGGCTGAATACCACTTCTGCCTCTTTTGCAAGATACTTATACAATTTAACACTAAGCAAAGATTGATGGGTCTTTATTGCTAGTCAACTATGTGGCAAGAATCTCACCAGACTGATTGCATTCCTTTGGTAACTGCAAGATAAGTTTCAAGGATTGTGGGGGAGATCTGGCCTGTGTTATTTAACTGCAGTGCAAGGACTCTAACCTTGAGCCCCTCTTGATTCCGCCTTCCATTCGAGCGAAAGATTCCACCATACCTAGGTACCTCAAAGTACCTTTTGTGTTCAAGTTCAAAGAGCTGCATAGCTTTAGATCCTTAGTTCATGTTAGTCATTGCCCCCGTGACAGTGATGGGAAGACCTCCTCAAGAGCTTCTGCCACACTAAGATTATTCTAGGGCACCAAGGCCACAAACCTAACTCAGCAAATGGCAGCACTTGATCAATTTGGCTGTCAGAAGAAATCAGCATTCTCTTTACATCTGACAAAGTCCTTCAGGGAGCCAAAGAGGACTAAGAATACCTATTTCCCATGTCATTCTGGGAAATGAAGGTGTTTGGGAAAGGATCAATGTAACTGGTGTTTGCAGAGTAAAATAACCTGACATTATGAAATTTAAAGACACCATTGATTTTTTTTAACGGCTTGAATCAAACTGATCAGTTTGGATATATCAAGCTAGAAGATTTATTATGTGATTTGTAAGAAGATCAAGAACTCAGCAAAAGTCAAGGTTTCTAGTTTAAGCCAACAGTGGATATAATTAGACATACATGCTTTTCATTTTACCCAGGCTATACCTGAGTAAATACCTAATCTTATATTTCTGGCTCCTTTAAACTCAATATTGTAAAATAAAATGGATGAAGCCAGTAATTACATTTTCAAAAATGTACCTAGGAGCTATACACCATATGGATTTCTATATTTCTTCACTCTTAGTAATAAAATGGAATTCATGGTTCAAAATCCCTATGGAACTGTATCAGAATGAAAGAAAGAAATATGTTTGGATAGCTTCATACTAGTTTCCCAATTTACCCATCTTAATTACAATAAAAGAGAATGCAGGGAGATTTTTACAAGTATATGTTCCTAAAACTACAAACAATAATCTAACTAAAGAATATCAAAAGCATTTATAGGAAAAACAGCTAGTGATTTTATTCTCTCTCTCTCTCCACTCCTGACAGTTGATCTATATCCAGAAAGATTTTGTAAACTAAGGAATCAATACCCTAGATACTTGGTGGGTCTTATTTAGCTCACATGATTTATAATACCTAAGCTAAGATGATATCAGAAATTATTTCCAAAATATACATTAAATCAACATGAATCTTGCTTGTTTTCTTAAGTTATTAGCTCAAAAGTGTTCATTTCTTTTTGAGATTTTTTTTAAAAATCATTTATTATCATCATCATCTCTATCACAAAGAGCTTCTGTATGAAACTTTTCCTCTAACATATGCAATTTCATTGCTCAGCATTCTATTTTTAACAGTATAAGTTTCCCTAACATTCCCTACCACAATATAATTTTGCTTCCTTCTCCTCCTCCTCCTCCTTTTTGAACATGTCTTTCATACAGAGAGATGGGCAGTTTTAAAATTTGACAAATAAATAAATAAATAAATGTTCTCTTTTAGACATATCTCTCACAAATGAATGGTTCCTTTGTGTGTATGATTGATGAATGAAAGATGGGGACTGGTAGATTCCAAGCAGAAATGCTATTGCCATTCTAACAGAATCAGCACCCCTTGGCAATCTGCTCCCATCAAAACCTGTCACAGATTTTTAAAAATATATTTCTGTCTTCTAATTCTGCAGGCTTTGTTTTTTGTTTTTGTTTTTGCAATGCTTGTTTTCTCTTAAAAAGTCAGAAAATTGGTATAAAATCCATGTTTTAATGATAAATGCTTATAAAAGCATGTCATATATATTTTTGAAAGAATATTTGTAGTATCTCTTAGGTCTCTTGTTATTCTCTCCCCCGCCCCCTTCTCTTTCGTTTGTTTTGTTTTGGGATTTGGACTATATATTGTTTTAATTTTATTCTTAATGTTATTATGCTATCACCATTGAGAGTTGTAGGATTGTGGCAGGCCAAAATCAAACAAACAAACAAACAAGAGAGTCTACATATCTACATAGTCACATTTATTTATTTGTTTGTTTGTTTGTTTGTTTGTTTATTTATTTGATTTGTCAATCACTTACAAGATAATAGGTGGGTGGCTTGCAGCTGGGGTCTCCCTTTTTGAAGATGGGGATGACCATGGCTTGTGACCATAATTTTGGCAAGGAGCTGGCCCTGAAAGATTTTTCGAAGGTTATGCTTAGAGGCTCAGCTATGGCAGTGGATAGCTTTTTAAAGAAGTAGGCACATATTCCATCCGGTCCAATAGATAGGGATGGTTTTAGATTGCATAGTGCTTTTTCAACATTGTATTAGATATGTATTAGATCATTGTAGTTGTTTGTGGTTCAACTAGGAAATACTGGGCATGATCCATTGCTGTTTACAAATACTGAGCCAAAGAATGTGTTCAAGAGGTTGGCTTTAATAGTGTCGTCGTTGCAGTGTTTACCATTAGGTCCTTTCAGGGATGGGATGGACCTTGAGTCTTTTAGTTTGTTGTTTACAAAATTGTAGAGAGTGTGGGTAGAATTGGTGTGTAGAAGGTTTTCCTCTTGTTTAATGTGATAATTGGTGCATTCAGTGTTTATCAGGTAGCATAAATTTTTGTATCGTCTTTTGAAGTTGGCAACGTGACCAGATTTGTTTTTCCACCAAAGTGAATATGTGCCCCGGTAGAACAAAAGAATGAATCTAGAGGCCCATAAATCTGGATTTTACATCTCAGGCAATACATATCAGTGAAACAGTCCTTCAGACAGTCTAGCTCCAAACCATTTACAACTTTAAAGGTTTATACCAACATCTTAAATTGACTTAGAAATAAATAGGCGGCTTTAGTAATTGTTACAGAATAGGGTACTCTGATCAGAATACTTTCTAGCATTGCTTAGGACACCACAGTCTCACAGTTAGTTCTATGGTGCCATTCAGATCATTTGATTTCCCCATTTACAATAAAGTTTCAGTTCCTTCTCTGCGTCCTCTGTTACAAAACCATCTCTAGATATCTATTTAGAATCTCCTACCATTTTCTTAGGATTACCGGTAGAATATAATCTTCATATTTAGTGACAGATCAGCCAACTTGTTGGTTTTAGAATGACTCCCAATTCATAATTTCACCTAAAGGCCTCAAGCTGATGTTAAAAACTAGGTGATAACTTGACAAAGCAACATAGAAAGTAAATAAATTAAAATTATTTTCATGTTTAAAACTGAACTTTTATTAGAAAACATATATAGGAGGTCTATAAAGGCAGCCAGATCTAATTATTCAGCCATTTTGGAGGGCAGGTTGAAGACTGTCCAAGATACAATCCAAATTGTATAGCTTCCACATCCCAGTGGAAATATGTAAACTCCATTTTTCACATCTGAATGATGGAGAGGATTTTTGTCTCCCACCCACCTATCACCACTATTTAATTACATATTTCCTACATATCTCTAGATGGCCTCCAGTTACAGTTTATTGAGTATAGTACTTAAATCGGTGACCCAGCAGAGCCAGGGAAAAGGTCCAAAATGTGATCCTATTTCACATGATTGCAAACAATTTTTCAACTATTTTGTATACATTGATCAATTTGCTCTTATTTTAAAAAGATAAATGGGTTATCTTTCCCATTTTTAATAGAAATGGTCTGGCCAACTTTTACTTCATCAGCCATTCAAATCAGTTTCAGGTCAAATTAAATAATTCATTACAGGTCAGCTATTCAGATTAAGTCAGCTTTATTAAATTAAACCTATAAACAACAACCTACAAAATAAAATGTACAAAAATAAGAAATATAAGGTGAAAATGTACAATTATGTTTGTATTATTTTGCTATCAACAATATGCAAAATCACAGTTGTAGAAACTGTGAAAGCAAATTGTGATGGCGAGAGTTATATTGGGTTACGTATCCTCCAGTAAACATTTGACATAATATTTACATAAAATACTTTAGTCTAACCAAGAAACGGGGTTAGAAGTTAGAAATTAGAAGTTATTAGCAGTTTACATGCATCTAGAGGTGGTATTCAGCAGGTTCTGACCAGTTCTGGAGAACCGATAGCAGAAATTTTGAGTAGTTTGGAGAACCAGCAAATACCACCTCTGACTGGCCCCCATCTATTCTCTGCCTCCCAAGTCCCAGCTGATCGGCTGGGTCTTCTTTTGTTGCCCTGCGCAGGAGAATGGAGCTAGGAAGCAGGTTAGTGCGGTGGAGAGGGAATGGGATTTTGTAGTAATCCCCCCCCCCCCTAGTGGGGAGGGAATGGAGATTTTACAGTATCCTTCCCCTGCTATGCCCACCAAGCCACACCCACCAAGCCATGCCCACAGAACTGGTAGTAAAAAAAAATAGAATCCCACCACTTCATACATCTCAGTAGAAGCTACAATATCATGGAGTAGGAGTTCATGTTTAAATGAACTAATACTGTCTTTACAAGAGCAGAGCCTTATGGGATTTTATGAACTTCAATAAGTCTGAAATCAAGGTAACTGTTTTTGAAAGAGAAGGACTAGCTATAACTGGAAACTAATTAGTTCCTAGTTACCTGGAACATATGAATCAGTTTAGTTTATGCTTAGAAGCAGGTCCTTAGGTATCACATTTCAAGAGAGTCCTTTAAAAGCTACAACAAGTGCCAACGCCATAAAGCAGCTAGCAAACCATAGGTACCCAGGTTTCTTAATTCCAATCTGTTAAGTTGCAGGAAAGATCAACTCAAGACCAGTGTGACTTTCAGCTCTTTTAATGGTCTCTTGAAAAACTCAACAACCGCGTAGCCGTGGCAGCCTTTTTTATAGTGGCTGCTCGCGGCTCGCGGCCAATGATGGCTCCTTGAATTTCCCACCGTTAGATGGACCAATCAAAAGGCAGTATTGACAGACCAATCAGAAGGCAGTATTGATGGACCAATCAGAAGGCAGTATTGATGGACCAATCAGAAGGCAGTATTTCAAGTATGCAAATATATAACACAATCACCAAGGTACAGGTAGTCCTCAATTTACAACCACAACTGGGACCAGAATTTCCATTCACAACAAATTTTACAATTTTTTGTTTGCCAAGATTGTTAAATGAATCACTAGATTGTCAAGTGAATCACACAGTTGTGAAGTTAATCCAGCTTCCCCCACTGACTTTGCTTGTCAGAAGTTGGCCAGGAAGGTTGCAGAAGGTTGCAAATAGGTGGCTTTAACCATTGTAAATACGTGCCATTGTTTCCAGCACCCTCATCTTCCTGAGAGTCCTCCTCTGAACTGACCTCAAATTCAATTCCCCAATATCCTTTTCAGACCACGGTCTAAAGTTCAAATGAAACTCTGACTTGAAGTTCCTTTTAGTCTTAAAGAGGTGAGCTGACCTACTCTGCCTCGTATTAGGACATCTATCTCTTAAGAGCCTAACTCAAGCTACGATGGAAGTGAAAGCAGGTATTTTTCTGCTTTTTCTGATCTCCTTGGAAATTCTACAATCCCACATCTACTACAGGGAATAAGTCTACATATTTCCCCATTACATTGTCCAATCCAGACAGCTGAAGACACTAATCAGGGCACAAATATTGAGTGCCAGATACTCAGAAAAAAAAAACCCTGGGTGTCCAATTCTTTAATAGAAATAGAATTAATTTCAAAACCATGTCTTTCTAAGAGAAGACACAAATAAAGACAAACTCACAAAAGCAGGTAGACCTTGCCAGCCTATAGACTCCGTATGTAGACCTTCTTGCTAGGAAATAAAGGTATCACAACATACATTTGATTCAACATGTAAATTTTTTTAAAGAATACAGAAGTAGCCCATTTCCATGGAGCTGACCTTTTAGGTGTGTTGTTAGAATATAATACATAACTTTCAGCCAATACCACTTCTAATATTTATCAAGGGCACTGTCGTCTGATACTTTCTCCCTTATTGCTTATTTATCTTGAGAAAGAAGTATAATAATTTTTACTCCTAATATGTTGTTTTACTACTTTGACCTTTTTGTATTTCATAGTTTGACTGAGAAACATATAAACTCCATTTCTCATTGACTCATTGAGCAGTAAACAGAGACAGGGATAAAAGAGACAACATACCAGAAAAGAAATTGTCAAAAGGTCAAAGTAGAAGGATGTCTCAGCATTGCTGTTCAAATATATGATCAGGGCAAAATCTGGCAATCTGTTCCAATAAAAACCACCATTAACTTTAGCAAAGGAAAATATTAACCTGTTGTGAAACAATTTAAACCAGCAAAAGGATTGCTTATTTTGATTAGGAGAACACAGCCTGTGACCCAAGAATATAAACGTATCTTGGCAGCCTTCTGGCTCACAAAGGTCATAGGAAAGGACAATAAACACATTCAGACAATTTTGAAGAATTTCTACATAACACATTCATTTATATACAGATATATGAGACTGGGAGAGCCTGAGAGATGGTTGTATTGTTGTTTTTTTAGAACTGTGCTCCATGTTAGGGTGATACAAATCCAATGCTAGTTAAGAGAGGTTGGGGTAAATATACTGGGGGTAAAAGAGAAGGAACCTTTGCTAATTTTAAGATGTCCATGAAAATCTATTTGTAACAAGCTGCTTCACCACACTGCAGAAGGCAAAGTAGTAAAACCAGTGGACAAAAATATTAAGAACTCACAGGGCTTGTTTGGGTACAATAATCTGATGGGGTGAGATGATTGGATTCCTTGATTGCGAGTATCATTCTGATTATACACAGACTCCCAATGGTGACCTCAAGTACAGCTTAAGATTGATTGCAGCGTAGAGAGTAAATTACTGTCGTTGTTTTTAAAAATGTTGCAGAAGTGAACATGGCATGCTGCTTGGAGGCCATAGTGATCCAGATTCCTAAAGCAAGAATGAAGGAGAAAGGACTACCAATGTTGGCCTCTCTCGAATGATGTATTATGAAGGTCCTCACAAATGCCCCCAAATATATACCCCTTCTTCCTTTCTATTACAAGGATGAGATGATGTACGGAAGGAAGGAAAACTTGTGACTCCAGGTATTGCTGAATTGTAGCTCTCGCCAATCTTTTGTAATTTTTGTAATTTTTAATTCAGCAAGATCTGAAAGGCCACATATATCTTACCAATGATCATTGCTGGATGTCAGAGAGAGACCGGTAGAGCACAGGGGAGGAGTCAAACAGGGAATTAGTGTCTACATGGTCACAAGAGGACAAAGCCCAACCCCCTTTGAATGCCTTTGAACCTTTTCTGGTTTTACTTAGGTGCAAACCATTAGCCATTAGCCGGGGAAAATTCCTGTGTATAGGCTTGAGTAATAAAACAGTAAATTGAATCCTTCACATGTGGACCTGGTTGTTTGTGCCTAATATTGCTGCACTATATGGTTTTAAGAAAATCCACTATTTTGAGGGCATGTTTGCTTTCACAACAAAGAATGGCCACTCATTCTAAAATTCCATTCTTCAAAACATGCCCTTAGTGGGACAGATAAAGGAACAATTAGAGAAAGTGATACATGGAGGAGGGGATATATTTATACATTTATTGATTTTACAGTGTTAATAAATTGGATCAATCTTCAGTTACTGGGCAGTATGCAAAGTCACAAGAAATGAAATTATTGTTTCTGACCCAAAGGGAAAGGCCAGATCCAGCAGGTTAATAACTCGGATGGGGTTTCAGGGTAGACACCAGCAGGAGCTTCCTGACTGTACAGGAATTTTCTGTGTATTTGTGTGTGTGTGTGTGTTTTACATGCATCTTTTACATCAAGAGGATGTGGTAGCTTCAGAAAGCTCGCCCTTGATGACCAGAATTAACCAGGCAATTGTTTTACTCTGGCCCTCTAGTAAACTAAATATGATGGCTCTGTGCATAGAAAAATAACAAAACTAAAGCCAATGATGCCTCAAGAGAGTTTCAAAACTGACTTACTGAAATGCAGTAAGAAAATGTCAGATTTTCAAAGACTCTTCTGCCAACTGTTTGCCTTAAAGCAGAGCTGATAAAATAAATAAATAAAGAACTATAAAGGAAATTTTACATCTGCTAGTCAAAGAAGGAAAAGAATTGTCCATGGAGATTCTCGGTCATCCAAGTCATGGTTGTCCCAAAGATGCTTTTTCAGGAGGCCATGGGCCTTTCTTTGAAGAAGTTTTGCTTCTCAGCCAAGAAACTCCTTCATCTCTGACTAGATGTTGGGGAATGGAAGGATTTATATTCCTTGGAGACCACTGAGGTGTTTTCTGGAGGTCCCCTCGTGTCTCTCACTATATGGGGAGTGTTCATCCCAGGGTGCATAGCGAGATGTCTGTGGAGATTCTCAGTCATCCAAATCAGTTGGATGTTGCCTCCTGAAAAGCACCTTTGAAAAGAACCATGACCTGGATGACTGAGAATCTCTGTGGACATTTGGCTGTGCACTTTGGGATGGGCACCCTTCAAGTGGTGATGGAGTGTGAAAGGATTTCTAGCGGGCGCTACAGTCTGCAGGGACCATTTGCACTTCAGTTTGCACTTCAGTTTGGGGGGCAGACCGCACCCGTCTTTGATGGTGGGAGGATGCAGGGCGGGGGACACCCTGCAGCCAAGAAGGCTCCGCGCCCATTTGCATTACTCAGGGCACAGATAAATCTCCAAATGGCCTCAACAACTCCCTAAAACGATGCAAAGGACCTGCAATCCGCAAGGAATATAAATCCTTCCGTTCCCCACCATCCAGTCAGAGATGAAGAAGCTTCTTGGATGAGAAGCGAAACATCTTCAAAGAAAAAACAAGAAAGTCCCGTTGCCTCCTGAAAAAGGGAAAGAATTCTACTGAGTCTGCAAGGGAAGGGCAGCCCGTGTGATTTGACCTTGGGGCTGCTTAAGAAATTGCTTTTCCTTTAAGAATTCTTCCTGCTATTGCCAGCACTATACAAACTGGTCCATCAACTAATGCATTTCCTGAAAACACAACCTGTTTTTTGTTTTTTTTGTTTTTTTCCTCCCTGGAAGATTCAGGGCTTTAAAAAGCAGTTGTTGTTGTTAAGGTGAAGATGTTTGCATGCTTTATTGCTTTTTGTTTTTGTTTTGTTTTTCATCCTGCTGAGTGTAAACACAGGTTGAGTCTGGGGGCAGAGTTGTTTGACTGTAATATTGCACGCCTGGCTGCAGAGAGAAAGAAAGAGAAGAGGGGAGAGAAATTGACTGCCAGAATGTATTGCTTAAACTTGTTGCTTAAACTGAGCAGTGGTCCATGCTAGCTTCAAGCTGCCCTCCAAACAGAGGGAAAATTAGGGAAGGCAGTGATTTTTATTGCTATTTGTTGAATGAGATTTGTTGTTCCTGCATTGATATTTAGGCCTCGGCCATTAAAATATGATGATGTCATCACTCAGCGGTCATCCTTAAGAGTGTATATTGTCACATGCATTTCATAGTTCTTCCCTCCTCCTTTGTCCCTTCACCTGGATATTCCTACCATGGACCAGGTATACTAATAGAAAGAACATTAGTAGACTACTGTGCTTCATTTTGTGTTAATGCATTATGGAATTTAAAAAAATATTTTAAAAACCGAAATCCCCACCGAAATGGACTCTGGGTTGTGTACATTAAAAAAAAAAGATGAAATTTCATGCATACATAGACAGAAAAAAGGAGGGAAGAAGGAGATTTAACTCCCCATGCCCACCCCCTTTTTTTAGGACCCCCCCCCCAAGATGACTTTTTAGGCAATGTTCTGAAACTTGTGAGCATGGGCTGCTGACAGCTGGTCATTTGCATCCTTTTAGAGGATCACTGAAGCACTTGGAGGTTCATCTGTGTCCTCAAGGTCTTACTGGTTCCTGTAGTCTGCAATTTTTCTTCTGGAAATCCATTCCTACTCCCACACCATTCAAAGGGTGTTCATCCCAAATTGTATAGCTATAATTCTACAGACTTTTAACAATTTGATCCTGAGGATGCTGATAAATCTCCCAGTGCTTCAACGACCCTCTAAAGCAGGGGTCCCCGGAACATTTCCTATGGGGCCACCGATTTTCTGGGCGCCGCCATCTTGTTTGATGAGAAAGTGCTTCCGGGTGAGCTTTTCTGGTTGGAAAGTGGCGTTTGGGTCCTGAAGGAATCCTCGCGCCTTAGTTTCATCAAAGGGGGGGGCTTCGAATGAAACTAAGGCACGAGGATTCTTTCAGCACCCAACGCAAGGCGAGCCGAGCGACCGTCCCGAAGCCGTCCCGAAGCGAAGCCCATCGACAAAGGTACAAAGGAGGAGTTGAAGGTGGCGGGGAGAAGTGGGGGATGGCTGGCTGGCTGGTCGCTCGGTTCGCCTTCCCTTGTCATGCGTGCTGATGCCGGTACCAGGCCGCGGATCATTTTGTGATGCCGGTACTAGGCCGTGGCACAAAAAAGGTTGGGGGCCACTGCTCTAAAGGATGCAAATGACCAGCTGTCTGCAAGGAATATAAATCATTTCATTCCCAACTATCCTGTCAGAGCTGAAGAAGCTTCTTAGATGAGAAGTGAAATGACTTCAAAAGAAAAAACAAGAAGTCCAGTTGCCTCCTGGAAAAGCACCTTTGGGACAAACCTGACCTGGATGATTGAGAATCTATACAGACTCTAATGTCCAAGACAATTTTGAATTGCCCACACCAACCTCATGGAATACAAAAAAGTATGGAAAAAGTTTGGAACTGAAATTTGAGCTGGAATTGGGACATGGCCTGGTTGGGATGTTCCAGCAGAACAAGGATATTTGGTCCCAAGCTCAAAATCAGAGGTGGTATTCAGGTTCTGACCAGTTCTAGAGAACTGGTAGTGAATATTTTGAGTAGTTCAGAGAACTGGCAAATATCACTTCTGACTGGCCCCGCCTCATCTATTCTCTGCCTCCCGAGTCCCAGATGATCGGCTGGGCCTTTTTTTATTGCCCTGTCCAGGAGAAAGGAGCTGGAAAGCAGGTTAGTGGGGTGGGGAGGAAATGGGATTTTGCAGTAACCTTCTGCCACGCCCACCAAGCCACGCCCACAGAACCAGTAGTAAAAAAATTTCAATCCCACCACTGCTCAAAATGAACCACCTTTTCCACTCCATACATAAGTCATCTTATGATCCATTTAGATTCTGATCTTTTGAATTACCTGGCTTGGAATTCTACCTCAAGGTTGGGCAACTGGCCATAACTATGCTGCTTCTGTGTGGTATGAACTTCATAGAAAGCCTTCATGAGACCTGGAAGCTAACCGAATAGATCCACTGTCCAGCTTGCTCACTGATCTTTTAAAATGTGGCCTTCTTCCCAAGACTCATTTATATTTTGCTTTAAGAAGCTATCCACTTATTAATCTTTCTCTCAAGTCATAAAATCTGAGTAGCGTTAATGAAATTAAGATGCAAATCTTACATATGGGCAAATGAAATTAAGATGCAAATCTTACATAGTGTTTTTTTTTTAAATTAGACCATGTAGTTTAATGCTGCCCTTAGGCAAGTTTTGTTTTATGTGGCCAGCAATAACATTGATGAAAAGACAAGCAAAATGTCCAGTCTGGACAATAGAAGGAAAATAAGCAATTCTGGAAGCACCATCTATTCCTAGTTGTTTACCAACCAGATTTACTACAAGCAATAAAAGTAGTTTTGCCTCCTCCTCATTTTATTTTTACTTCAGAGTATAGCTGTGGGCTTCATGCAGTGAAGTTCCAGAGTTACCCCTTCCCAATTTTAATTTAACTTGTGGTAAGGAATAACTAAAATGGTAAGGCTTCCATACCCTTTTCCTTACTTCTTAATCTCTTAGTTAAGAGTAAATGTAAATCTGTCTAAGCTATTTATTGTTATCCTGGAGTATTTTTTATTGTTGGTCGTATTCTGAGAACATTATGTAATTCTGATTTCTTTTAAAAAGTAATTGGACTGTTTAGCAATATCATTTTTATAACACCTGCCCTTCACAATAATTGACAAACACATGCATATAGTGGGATTTACTGCAATCTCTGGGCCCTCTTTCAGAGGACATTCACCTAGCAGGATTAAGAAGAAAGGCCTTCTCCATGGTGGCTCCCACCCTGTGGAACATCTTTCCCATGGAGATATGATACACCCCCCCCACCCCCGCACACACACACTTTGATACTCTTTCACAAGGTCCTGAAGATCCCAGGGCTCAACTGGTTGTTGTCACCAGGGGAGTGAGGGAATTATTGCTTTTTTATTGTTTTTATGTTATTTTTGCAAGCCATCTTGAGTTACTGATAGTGAGTTGGGAAGCCATATTAATTTTTCTTAAATAAATAAACATAAGATTGCACTGAGTTTTTAGCAAATGTGATGGCCTGTCTTCTAAAATGAACCAAAGCTAGGGCGTGCACTTGAAAGAAAACTGGCATGCCTGTAATTATGGAGTCTGTCTGGCAAGAACAAAGAATATTCCTTCACAGAGAATATGCATATGCAACACCGGTATCAATTCTAAATTGTTAGAGGACTGATAACAATAATCAAGAGTTAGACATTCTGTATATGTCAGAATGTAGAATGTAGAAATAGGGATGGACTGGAATAAACAGAATGTGTATTGGATAACTCCTAGAGCATTCATTAGCCAAGGCTTGGGAATAGGGATGGCTAGAGACCAATAGGACAATTGTTAGATCATCACTAAAATGTTTCTTAGATTATTTGTTTTATATATCCCGCCTTATCCCACCTTTCATTTTAGTGAAAGTGTATAAAGCTTTCTTAATTCTGTTGTTCGGGGTTCCTTGGCATTTTCTAGCCAGGATCTCTTTTCTTGGAGTGCTTCAATAACAGGAAACAAAACCTGCATCTCATGTCTGGTGTTCTTCATCGGCTTTGGAACCAGGCTCAGACCCGAACTGGGTGTGCTAAGCAACAGATTCAGCACTCACTTAGATTCAACTACAACTCTTCCAATTGGGTTTGGTCTCCCTTCCTGCTCTCAGTCGTAAGAAGAAGAGAGATAGGAGAAGAGATCTAGGAGAAGAGCCTTTTCGGCCATGGCCTGCCCCCCCCCCCCACCCCAGAATATATTACTGCATAAGGCAAGATTTCCCGCCATCTTTTTTTACCTTCTGGAAGGGCCTTAAAACCTGGCCCTGTCAGGGACCCCAATGCAGTCCTGCTATGCTGGAGGTGGTTGGTGGAATGATAGATCCAACTTCTGTGCTGTTTTTAATCTTGGTTTTTAGTCTTTATTTGTTGATTTTAATGGTTTTATATTTATGATTTTATCATATTGTCAGCCACAAGAGTCACTTTGGATAGTGAGATGGGTGTCACATAAATTTAATTAACAAACAAATTAATACACAGCCAAGCAGTTAAACCTAGGTTGACAACTGGCAAGACCAAGAGCCAAACCTATATTGTAATCTGAGAGGATTGCTGTGATTCAGGCCTGAGGAGTGGGGGGTGTTCAGCTGGTACATTGTTTCAGGGCCCACATAGCTTTACAAAACCAAATGTTTAAAAAGAAAAACAGCGGGATGTTGTGTCAACTTGGAGGTGCCCAGGCAGGGGTGGGGGACTGTGGGGGACCGTGGGGGTGGCTCACAGGCTGTGAGCAAAACACTACAAAGCTGTATCAAATCAACTCATCAAATGGCAAGGAAGAAAGGCGTGTCCTTCCCACACAGCAGTGGCAGCAATGATTGCCCCACCTCCACCTCCTCCTCCTCCTCTCTCTTTCTCCCCTTCTCCTCAGTTCTTGAAGAATGAACTTCCACTTCTCACCCTGTCAAAATCCTTCATGCCAGAAGGAGGCACCACTTTTAGCTTAGTCCTGTGGTGGCTAACCTTTTTCGGCTCCCATGCCGAGAATTGCACGCGTGCTTGCTTGTGAACGCTCGTGTGCCAGCACCCAGAAGGCAATGCGTGCTAGCCCCCACATGTCCCCTGTTCATGGGCACACAACCCCCTCGCGTGCTGCATGCCTGCATCTGCATGCACGACTCCCCCTTGTGTGCCATGCATCTGTGCATGTGTGCATGTTTCCCTCTCACATGCAGCATTTCTGCACATGTGCGTGCAATCCCCTTGTGTCTAACATGTCCCTGCGCATGTGTGTGCATCTCCCATGCACCCTGCCCTCCGCCCCGTGCATGCGCGCCAACAATCAGCTGCACATGTGCAGTTGGGCTCTTCTGGGTGACCTCTTGCATGCTGGGGAAAATGGCTCTGCATGCCACTTCCAGCATGCATAGCATAGGTTCGCCAACACGGGCTTAGTTAAAAGATGTGTGTAACTGGTGAGAAGTGGCTTTAAAACACAGGAGGATAAACGGGAGGAAGAGGAGGGGGCAGGTCAGGGAAGTGTCACTTTTATTTCATTTGTATAGACTAGAGTTGTGGTTCCCAAAGTGGGCAGTTCCGTCCCCTGGGTGGCGGTGGGATGCCTTGGGGGGGCGCTAAGAAGCAAGGGGGCCAGCAGGGGGGCGCTAAGAGGTGGCAGGGGGGCATTCAAGGCACCAGCCCTGCAGGTTCACTGTAGCACCGCTCCGGAGCCGGCACCTCCAATGCGGAAGCGGCGGCACATTATGTGCCACCGCGGCTGTGTTCAATGTTCGAAATAAAGAAGGAGGGAGGGAGGGGAAAGATAATGAGATATCTATTCTAGTCCAATCACCTGTTCCGCCCCCCTGTCACCTCTTAGTGTACCCAAGGGAGCTGGCAGAGGGGTGCTAAGAGGCGGCAGGGGGTGTTGGAGGTGCCGGCCGGCCCTTCAGTTTCACCCATTGAGGCGCCAGCTCCGGGGCGGTGCTACAGTCAATGGGTGAACCTGCAGAGCCAGCATGTCGAACGCCCTCCTGCTGCCTCTTAGCATCCCCAAGGGGGCCAGCAGAAGAGCACTAAGAGGCAGCAGTGGGGCGGCGCATTGAACGCGGCCGCGGCAGCATGTAACATGCCACCACTTCTGCATTGGAGGTGCTGGCTCCGGAACGGTGCTAGTCAATGGGTGAACCTGCAGGGCCGGCCGGTGCCTCAAACACCCCCCGCCATCTCTTAGCACCCCTCTGCCAGCTCCCTTGGGGACGCTAAGAGACGGCAGGGGGGCATTCGAGGCGCCAGCCAGCCCTGCAGGTTCACCCATTGACTAGCACCGCTCTGGACTTGGTGCCTCCAATGTGGCAGCATGTTGGGAAAAGCCGTCACCACCGTTTTCCCAAAGTGCTACCGCTGTCGCATTCTGTCTGTCTGTCCGTCCAACCATCCAAAAGGTCTGTTTGCCTGCCTGCCTGCCTGCCTGCCTGCCTGTCTGTCTCTCTATCCATCCATCCACCCATGTTCGAAGCGCCAGCCCTCCAGGCACATCAGGAAAGTAGAGCAAAGCCAGTCTGAGAGGGAGGGAAGGAGGGAGGGAGGGAAGGGGGGAGAGAGAGAACGAAAGAGAGAGAGACCTGATGCATCAGATTAAATGAGGCCTAGTTTAGACTGAGGCCCTTTTCCACATTGAAACATCTTTGCCAGCACACTGAAACCTCTTTGGCTTCTATTAAAGGTTTTGGTCAAGACTATCAGGAAACTCACATTTTGTTGAGGCTTTAAACAGAATCCATTCGACCAGATCTCCACCCTAAAAATTATTTTTCCCCAATGTATTACAGTGCCAATTCTGAAGAAGGCAAAACCAAAATGTACTGGTAAATTACAAGGAGAACACACACACACTCCCTTCTAACCCTGCTGGAGCAGGTGATTGGACTAGAATAGATATCTCTTTATCTTTCCCCTCCCTCCCTCCTTCTTTATTTCTTTTTCTTTTTGTCCCTTCCTTCCATCCCCCTTCTTTATCTGTCCCTTTTTCTTTCTTTCCCTTTTCTCTTTCTTTTCTTCCTCTCTTTCTCTCTCTCAGGCTCACCCCTTTAGATCAGGGGTCGCCAAACCTTTGGACCTCAGGGACCACCAAACTCATAATTTGGAGACCACTAATATGAATTTTGATTGACGGCGGCTTTCTGGAGTTGGTGGGAGAGAGAGAGAGATCTGATCCAACCTCTCTCTCTCCCTCTCTCTCTCACACACAGGCAGGGGTGGGATTTAGACCCCTGATCTATAGCTGTCAAAACTCCAAAAACAGGTCAAGTAGCTCTGGGAAGGCCAGTTATAAATTAGAACACTTGCTAAACAACCGGCCATTAAGTGAGGACCACTTGTATTTGGTTTGCCAGTCACCTGGCCATGCCCACCCAGTCACATGACCAGCAAGCCACACTCTCAAATTAGGCCACACCCACAGAAATTTGAATCCCACCTCTGGGTGCGGGGCACTGAGGATGAGTTTGTAGCACCAAGGGGGCGGTGGACCGAAACAGTTTGGGAACCACTAGACTAGAGTGAATCATTCTTCTCCCAGTTGGGAAAAAAATCTACTTGTGGGCTGGGCAGACTCCAACGCCGCTTCTCCATACTTCATCCTCACCCCCACCCCCCCAGCTTCCCAATCTGCTTCATTGCCCTGGCATCTCCCCTCCCCCCCTTTTTAATGAGCCTCTCACAGGGTGGTAGGGAGGGGGAGGAGAGACCCTTGTGGTCATGTTAACTTAATGTGTAGGTGGGGGGCCGTATTAGTCTTGTTCTAGGACTTAATAAACCTCTCGGTGGCCCTGCTCTTATCAGAGAGAGAAAAAATCAGAAGAGAGGGCGCTCTGTATCTCTCAAGCATCTAGCAGAAAAGACAAACTAGTAGAAACCTGTCAAATAAAATCAATAATCTTGATTTCTTACTCTTGATGTAGTAGACCATGGCGGTTCAAATGTCTTTCACTTTCTTAAATAAGTTTTGGCGTAGTATAGCAAATACGATACTAGATTCCATATGAATATTTTATACCATAAGATATTTCTTCGTGTTGGAACTGAGAAGGAAGAAACCACCAGCCAAAACTGGAAAACTCTTTGATGATGTAATGTTATCTACCTCTCCTCCTCCTTCTCCTGTGATTCATACTGGTATAATGCAAAAGGAACATTTGAGCTGAGTTTGGGAATTGTGTAAGGGGGCTATTAAGGAAGGAATTAAGGAGTGAATAATTAAAAGGGAGCTTGGGGAAGAGATTTATTTTATTTTTACTTTAGTTTGTCAAGCATGTATGAGAAAACAATTATAAGTATGAACATAACAGGTATAAGTATATACATAATAAATGAGCATGAATAAATGGGAACAATAGGACAGGGATGGTAGGCACGCTGATGCGCTTATCCATGCCCCCTTGCGGACCTCTTAGGAATGGAGTGAGGTCCATGGTAGACAGTTTAAGGTTAAAGTTTTGGGGGTTTGAGGATGTAACAACAGAGTCAGGTAGTGAGTTCCAGGCATTGGCCATTCTGTTGCTGAAGTCGTATTTTCTGCAATTGAGTTTGAAGCAGTTTACTTTGAGTTTGTATCTATTGTTTGCCCATGTGTTATTGTGGTTGAAGCTGAAGTAATCATTGATGGGTAGGACGTTGTAGAAGACAATTTCTGGATGTCTGGAGTATACAAACAAACAAACAAACACATAGAATCATCGGGTTGGTAGGGACCTTAGAGGTCTTCTAGTCCAACCCACTGTCCAAGGCAGGAGACTTTATTATTCCAATCCTGAGATGATATAAGACAACCAAAAGATTGGCTGTCCAATCTTTTCCTGAAGATCTCCCACTTCAAACAGCTGCATTTTTTTTTCCACCTTGACTTGCCAGCATCATAAATCTTGGGGCACGGAATAATAGTTTTTAAGCAATGGAAGATTTGGGGAGAGGGCCAGTGACCTTTATTTGCACCTAGAACTGAAAAAAAAACCTGGTAGAAATAGCATGCAGCTCATTAATTAAAATGCACAAAGCCAGATTAGGGCTTAAGGTCCTGGGTGAACCTGGTAGCAAAATCGTTGCACTCCATCCTGCAACCATTTGGAAAAGGCTGACCCCAGGTCAATGTTTCTCAATCTTGGTTGCTTGAAGACAAAGGCTCCAAGCAACTTATAGTTAGCATTGGAAGGGGAGGCTGACATTTCCACCGCCAAATGGCCTGAAAATCATGTTACATCACCATGCAGTATCACTCCCATACACCATTTTGTAGCAATTGGAGGAGACTTGGACAGGGATGGGATTCAAAAATCCCAGCAACCAGTTCTCTGGTTGCTGGGTGGGTGTGGCTGGGTGGATGTGGCCATGGTGGGCATGGCCTACAAGAACTTTCAGGAGGACCATTCTTTGCCTTCTCCAGAGTCTGGACGCTTTCCTCGGGCCTCTGGGAGGGTGAAAATGGCCTCCCCCATGCTCCGAAGGCCCTCTGGAAGCCGGAAACAGGATTGTTTCCAGACTTCCGGAACTTCTGGGAGGACCATTTTTTTTTCCCTCCAAAGTCCCTGCACTTACCTGGATCCAAAACAGGCCACATGGAGACCTGGGAGTGGAGGGATGGGGTGGGCAGGGCCAGCTGTTTGGTTCAACTACTGGTTCAGTGAACCAGGTGTAAATTTAACATCCAGTTCATCTGAACCGGCTGAATCTCACCCCTGGACTTGGACTATAAGTCCATCATCAATAATCATGATGGCAAAAGTGTGTTTGTGTGTGTGTGTGTGTGTGTGTGTGTGTGTGTGTGTGTGTATCCAAAATGGTTCCATTCTTCACCGAGCATGAATGACCCTACTCTTATTCAAGTAAATAAATATCGGCAGTCCTTGTTCAATGAGAGTCATTCAGCTTTTCAAAGACACAGCAGTGCTGAATGAAAATATTTATGATCGGTTTTCATTGTTGTAACCATTGCAGAATCCCTGTGGTCCAGTGGTGGGAATATTTTTTCTTTTACTACCAGTTCTGTGGCCATGGATTGGTGGGCGTGGCTTGGTGGGTGTGGCATGGCTTGCTGGGTGTGGCAGGGGAAGGATACTGTAAAATCTCCATTCCCTCCGTACTCCTGGGGGAAGATTACTGCATAATCCCCATTTTCTCCCAACCCTGCTAACCTGCTTTCCAGGTCCGTTCTCCTGTGCAGGGCAATAAAAGAAGAAGACCCAGTCGGTCAGCTGGGACTTGGGAGGCAAAGAATAGATGGAGGCCAGTCAGAATTTAAGTTAAATGGGCCAGTCAGAGATGGTATTTGCTGGTTCTGTGAACTATTCAAAATTTCCGCTACAGGTTCTCCAGAATTGGCCAGAACCTGTTGATAACCACCTCTGCTGTGGTCACAGGATTGCCATTTTGGATGCATGCAAGTCATTTTACAGTTACGACAACCATGCTTATATGATAGTCATTTGTAAACTTTACTGCTGGCTTCGGATAAACAAAGTCAATGAAGCTGGTAGAAAGTTGAAAATGGTGATCACATGATGTCATGCTTAACAGCCACAAGGGTTTTGACTAATGATGGCAACCATGGGAAATGCCATAGTAAATCAGCACAGCTAAGTGACTTCAGGTTTTACAACCATGTCATTTAGTGACAGACTTCCTACTCTCAATTTATTTTATTAATAACCTGTAAAACTAATTCCTAAAAACACAATAGGCTATAGAAATACAATACAGACTTACAGCTCCTGAACAAAATACTCTCAGATCTAAACTATGTTCTGTCTAATGGACCCACATTAGATATATTCTATTCTATTCTATTCTATTCTATTCTATTCTATTCTATTCTGCTCTGTTCTATTCATTTCGTATATATAGTGGACAGAGATGAATCTAGAGTACATTATAATCTTGACTATATGCAGTAACATATTTAAAATTGATTATTACAAACACAAGAATTAATCTCAAGTCTCGAGACAAGCCTGCCAAACCCAGTCTGGCCTAGTATCTCACTTCTTATCTGTAGTTGATTATCTCAGCTTCTTCCTTTAATCGTATTTCTGCCTTTAGGCAGGATTTCATCTCTACTTCAACTTTTTATCTGGGTTATCATCTCTGATGCCGCATTTGATTTATATTTTATTACAATCCCTCAATGAGAAGACAATTACAAACTTAACGATATACATACTGATTTCTTTATTTCTAACATGTTTTGTAATACAGTGTATCAAACCCCAGAAAGCACAGTTTACCATTTGTCAAGTTTTCACTCATCTATTGCTGACATATAGTAACTTAGCAATTGTTCGAAGTTGCAGTTCTGACCATTTGTTTAGGACCATTTGCAGCATCCCATAGTATGATACTTGTCGAGAACTGGGGAAATCAGGAGATTCAGGCAGTTCAAATGAGATTTATCACAAGCTTAAGCTCTTGAGCTACTAACAATGAAGGGAAATTTGCAGCAGTTAAGACTAGAAAGGAACTCAAGGTGGATCTCTCATTGGCGCTCACAGACTCATGACTGATAGTGCATTTGACTCCTTCCTCTGGCTCCTACTTTTGCTGGAATTGATGTTTTTTTTTTCCCCTGGTTTCTCATTTTTTCCCTCCCACCAAGCAGTGACCTCACTTTATGACTGTGCCATTCATTTTATGACCGTCATGTTTACTTAACAACCATGGCCAAAAAAAAGTTCATATGATTGAGTCAATTGGGTGTGTGACCTTCTTTACGATCATCATGACTTACGAGACTGTAATAAGCAGGCTCCATTATGGCTGTAAGTCAAGGACTACCTGGAAGAGGAAGAAGAGGTCCATGACCCCATAAACATCTTTTTTTTAACCATCTCCAAAGTGGAGTGATTTGCCTGAATCTGGAGTGACTGGACCGAAAAGTTGAATGGCTTGTAGTTTTAATTAAAATCTCCCCAACAATTCACACATTAGTAAATAGACTGTTGGTCAGCTTAACCATTTGCTATTATTTTGTTGCTTGCAGACCATACTTCTTGCCTAGATCTATGGGAAGGAAAGGAAGCAGAACGTGGTGCAAAGACATTCTGAGCTGAGTTTTGTACATCAGTTCTTAATTCTTCATCTGGGATTGGCCCCTGAGAGTTAAAATCTTCGTGAATTATTTCCATACCCACAAGGGGAGGCAAAATCAAGCTAGCAATCCTGATAGCAGCTAGAATATCACCATAAATGCTACGGCTTAGCAGGGGTGGAAACAACTAATCTTAGTAAGCCTTGGTAAAGAAACTCATAATTAAACAAGATATTACAATAGATTGCAATTAATACTCCCAATAAGGAACAGCCATTTGTATCTGCTTGGCAAACAAACACAGGTTGGTTTCTTTTTCCCCTGTGCGAGATATTTTCAAGTGAATGTCTTAATTAAGGCTGCAGTGAAGGTTCAGCTAAGATCCAGATGGAGTGTGCAGAATTTAAGTTAAATGTGATTTACTCCAAAAACAAAGACAATTGCTCCAGCAAGAACAGATGTAAAATCATTCTGCTATTGACTCTTGCCAGGAGTGGGTTTGGGGATAGACACCAAGGACGTAATCTGGCTAGCATTCATTCTTCTCGGGGAGAAAAACAAAACAAGACGAAATCCAACCTCAAACTTCAGATGGTCAATCCAGAAAGTGCAACAAATTTCCTCTGAGGAAATTCCCCCTTTCTTTTGAGTGTTTTGGTTGAAAAAAAATATTGAAAGAATATTATATATTTTCAAGAATAGGTAAAATTCCACTCTTATCTGTCAATTATGTTGAAATATATCTCTGGATGTTTCATTATAAGTCTGACTAGTGTGAAACCTGCTTCTTGGGTGGAGGTAGTCCTCGACTTCTGACCACAATTGAAGCCAAATTTTCTCTTGCTAAATGAGATAAGATGTTAAGTGAATTTTGCCCCCTTTTATGGCATTTCTTGTTCCAGCTGTTAAGCGAATCACTGCAGTTGTTAAATTGGTAGCAAGGTGGTTGAGTTGAGTGAATCTGGCTTTCCCATTGATTCTTGTGTGTTGGGAGGTCACAAAAGGAAATCGTATGATCCAGTGGTGGGTTCAATTTTTTTTACTACCGGTTCTGTGGGCGTGGCTTGGTGGGCGTGGTGGGTGTGGCATGGTGGGTATGGCAGGGGAAGGATATTGTAAAATCCACATTCCCACCTGACTCCAGGAGAAGGTTACTGCAAAATCCCCATTCCCTCCCCACCCCACTAACCTGCTTTCCAGCTCCCTTATCCTGTGCAGGGCAGCCAAAGAAGACCCAGCTGATCAGCTGGGACTCGGGAGGCAGAGCATAGATGGGTGCAGTCAGAGGTGGTATTTGCCAGTTCTCCGAACTACTCAAAATTTCCGCTACTGCTTCTCCAGAACTGGTCAAAATCTGCTGAATACCACCTCTGGTATAATCTCAAGACACTGCAACTATCATAAATATGAGTCAATCACCAAGCATTGCTTGGTTCATATTTATGACGGTTGCAGTGTCCCGGGTTCATGTGATCAGCTTTTGTGAACTTCTGACAAGCAAAGTCCATGGGGAAGCCAGATTCACTTAATAACCACGTTACTTACTTAACAACTGCAGTGATTTTCTTAACAACTGTGGCAAGAAAGGTTGCAAAATGGGGCAAAACTCACTTAATGAATGTTTCACTTAGCAACATAAATTTTCAGCTCAATTGGGGACATAAGTCAAGGACTATCTGTATAAAGTGAGTTCTGGTAGTGTTTGCCAGAGTCTCCCTTAGGTCAAAACCCCCAAATAAGCCCAAGTTATGAGAAAGGGCTAACTGCCTACCAGTTTACTAACAATCTCATTCAGTGTATATGGTTAATTATGTTTCTACGATGTTTACCGCCATCTATGATATCTATCACTGGATTATGTGGATTAGGCTCCAGGTATACATACATACATACATACATACATACATACATACATACACAGACAAACACTCAGGAATAGTCTGACTTGCATTCATTTTAACCTTCACCATACCTAAGTGCCCCTTGACCTCATGAGTCCCCCTGTGGAACATTGAGAAATTAAAGAAGCAAATTAAAAAGAATATGTCTTTCTATTTCCAGAAAAAAAATCATAAATTCCCTGTCATCTGCAGAATACATGAAACTGAATATAATTATACACCATTATTGCTTAGATTTGTGTTTGAACTTAGTGGTTTTAGAAATGGTTTTTCATCATATAACACACACAAAACACACACACACACATGATTATATATAGATTGCAATCTGGGCAGTTGGCAACTGGCTCAAATTTATGATTAGTTGCAGAGTCCCACGATCATCTGATTGCCATGTGTGACCGTCCCTACTGGCTTCCCCCAGAAAGCCAATGCGCAAGCTTGGAGTGAAATTCTTCATCAGCCAGGTGTCTTTCTTCAATCTCTCTGCATTTGCACTGAGCCGGTCACTCGCACCCCCCCATGCACCCACCCTGATTATCACCATGTCTCCCTCATACTCTTGCACACTCCTGTGCACCCTCTCCCAATCCGCATCACACCACCTCGCACCTTTACGTACCCACGTGAGCCCTTCCCAAAGCTTATTGGATTATCAAAACTTAATTGGGAAAGTAAAAAGGGGACAGACTGGGACTATTGGCAGATATGAGTCCCACTATTCGCTGAAGACAAGACTATCAATGGCTATCATTTCAGTATCCTCTACAATCTTGTCAACTTTAAAATGGGTAGACTTTGACTCCTGCTGACTGGGGGAGGAATTCTGGGAATCGAAGTCTACATATCTTAAAGTTGCGACGGGTTGAGAAACACTGCTCTGCAGTATTTTTCCTTCCATTATCAAAAAGCAGGAACTCGAGAAGATATATGAGAAAGGGCTATCATACTCATGTGTCTCAGTATAAATATCTGGCTGCAGAGTGGTGCAGTGGCCTAGAGGTGGAGTGCTCGCCTTATGATCAGAAGGCTGTGAGTTTGATCCTAGGTAGCGGGAGATATTTCTCTCTCTGGGCACAATGAGTAATTATCTGCTGCAAACTCTGCATTGGTGACAGGAAGGGCATCCGGCCAGTAAACACTCAGCTCCATTCAGTTGCCCCCAACTCTACTCCGATGTAAATAAATAAACATCTGGCTGCATTGAGGACACCATTCTGAGCCAGATAGGGTTATCACAGCTCTCAGAATCCTAATTAATGGGGTTAAAAATTGAGCAGGAGTGAACGTAATGGGATATAGCAGCACTGATTATTGATCAGGGGTGAGAAGGGAGCAGTTATGGGGAACATTTCTTTTATCAGTGCACTTGTTTTGATTTGGTCTGATCTGAACAAGAAGGCATTTTAACCTTCTCAATGCAATTTCCAAATAACGAGCAAGCATTTGGATATATGCAAATAGAGTACTGTCCTGGAAGAGGAAGAAAATGCCAGAGATTCGTTATAGAATGGCAACCCAGTCAATAAATATGCAGTTGAACTGTTCATCATCTAAATGCCATACCCCTCTTGGGACAAGGCTGCTGGTGTGTCGGCTTGATCATTTTGCAGCTTCAGAGTCATGCGAGCACAATTAAGCCACAATGGAGAACAGTACCTATCCATCTAGCTCAACAGGATATGAGTTGCATCATGGCCAGCTATTGATCCAAAAAAGGAGAGAAATCTATCTGAGTGCAAAAAAAATAAATCCATTAATCAGCATAAAATTCTCCCGGTCAACTGGGAAACATATACACACAAAGAGAGGAAATACAAATGATACAAAAGCAAAGGAACGTGAAACTCTTTCTGATGAATCCTTGACAGCGGAAAATCAGAAGGGGATATATGACAGTGAAGAGAGGGAGGAAAAGTAAATACATCAGAGTGGGTATTTATGAGTATCACCAAACTGCAAGTTCAAGAGAGTTATTTCCCCAATTTGGGGGTTTCATACTTTAATATTACACATTGTTTGGGAACTGCAATTTCTGCAACTGTTTGCATCTGCCCTAAATTTATTAAATACAATTTCACTTAGAAGAATTTAGAACGATTCCTCAAATGTGTTGATGAATTATAGAAATAAAGTCTGAAATATGTAGAGAGACACTTCAGAAAACATTGACACGTTTCGTTCACAGCTAGTTTAAACTTTGAAAACCAACACAGATACATTTTTAACCTGCAAGCGTCACCTGGCTACATAGCAATGGAAAGGAAATGAAGTCAGGCAGTTTAATCACCTGTGTTGAGATACCAGCTGTTTTAGACTGTTCCCAAATGTCTCTTAGCATGAGTTTCATTACCTGATTGTTATAAGAAATTCTATCTAAGCTGGAACCAGAACTTCACCATGAAACAAAAAAAGATGTTGAGACCGTGGAAAGTGTGCAGAGAAGAGAAAATTCCTCCTCCTCCTCCTCTTCCTCTTCTTCCTCTTCCTCTTCTTCCCTTCCTCCTCCTCCTCTTCCTCCTCCTGCTACTGCTGCTCCTGTTAGACCATAAACATGGCCAATATCCATAATGTTTTTTTTCTTTTTTTGGTGGTGGGGTTAAACAGTATTTTGTTATTGCTTCAATTAATATTTATTACATCACATTCCACTTCACCCCCTCAAATTCTGCTATGTTAGCTCATTGTAGCAGGAGGTGCTCCAATGAGGGATTAGAAAAGAACAAGCGGAGTATATTCCAAGGGCATATATTTCTAAAAGGGTGACCCAAGGCATGAATGCAATAGCAAGCAGGCACCTTTTTGGGGTATCAGCAAAACTCCAAGGTGCTGGAAGCAGATGATTTCCAGTGACCAAGATAACCATAAGGATAGAAAATATATAGAGATTAGCTATTTTTGGTCAAAATCTATCTGGTCACTAAGAGTTGACACCAAACTGATGACACATAATCGATTAAAACATCTTGATTTATTACAATTCCCAGTATATTTGTGTTGTCAGTACAAATGCCTGCATTTATTCAAATAATCCAAGCAAACATTCTGTGGAACTACAAGATACAGTGAACTATGCTGGGCTCTTTCTGATTTCATTACTACTAGCTTCTTTGGTCACCATATAACTGCTCCTTTTAAATTATTTGTATTGCGCTGTTTCTCCCCTCCCCCACCCAAAAAAAATCTGGCAGGTTTCTGTCCCATATTTTATTTTGTGTTATGGGATGGCTTTCCTTTCCTTTCTTTTTTCTTTTCTTCATTTCATTTCCTTTTTTTTTAATAGAGGGTCAGAAAATCACTGCACAGGACTCATAGGCAGGAGTGGTTTTGAAGTACACTAAAAAGATAAATGAGGTGGCGGAAAGACTCTTTCTTATATTTTAATTAAAAAAATCTAGGGATGCTAAAATGACTTTTTCTCACTCCAGAGTGCCCTGGGGCTTTCTCATGACCCAGATCTGCTGCATGACAGTTCTAGGGAATGCCAAGAAAGAAAGAAACCCTCTAAAGTACCGTTTCTCTTCCAGATTTCCCCCACAACATACACTGGATTCTGGAAAGTCTAAAAGGGGAGATATTAATGTTGAAAAATCTCATGTGACCCAATACTTTTAACGGCTTATAGAAAATGGTGGGGAGTTCCCCCACCCCCCAAAAATAAAAACATGATAAAGAAAAGAAACCCAAATGAAAGTTTCACTAGGGATACTTGTTAAAAGCCTACTGAATGCCAGGATTAGATTGTAGGATCTGGCTTACTTCAAGACCATCCGTTAACAGAACCCTGTTCACATTAATTTCAGTACTTTTCATCCAAGGCCCACCGATTTATCTTCCCTGATATGTTTCATTACGAGTCTGCGCTTCATTAATGGCTTTGTTCTGTGTTCTCCCCATCCTCGTCATTTTTAATAGCCGTTTTAGCCCTTTAAAACAGAAGGGCAATGCAAGGAGCTTCGGGTGTACTGATCACATTATCAGAGGGGGAAATAAGTTTTCTCTTTCAACCGGCTCATTGGAGTAGTTCTATAATTTCCAACGAATCCTCAAGAGAATGGAACCACTGCTGAGAAATGGGGCTCCACTGGGAACTGTCAACACAACATGTTTTCCAAAATGCTACTCGCTTGCTTGAATTTTTTTTTTTAGCTCACTCTGGGTTATGATTAAGCAGGAAGTACAGTTGCTGGTGTAGAAAGCTAGCACCCAGCCCTCTCCCAGAAAAATGAAATATTTGGAGGAATATTTTTAAAAGGGCAGAATATTGTATTTCCTTAAATGAGAAGTGGAGAAATATGTTTTTCTTAAAAGACAGAAAGCAGACTCAATCTGCCTCCCCCCAGCAGTTTTTTGTGCCTATTGAGAAAGATTGGGCCAGCCTAACTGCAAAACAAAAGACCTTCAGCTCCAGGGTGAAGGGATGAAGACATGACCCTCTGGGACATAATAGGATTAACCCACTAACAGCAGAGCTCACTACATTGCACAGTCTCCTAAGGACACTGCATCAGAGTCCAAACTTCAACCAAACCTGGGAGCTCAGACAAAGTCCTAGAATTTGTACATGGCACCATGGGAGCCAATAGAATACATGTTCTTGCAGAGGAACAGGAAGCTCAAGTGAAAAGCCCAAGAGAAGGTATAAAAGCGCTCACTCTCAACTCCATGTGGTCAACTACCCAGAATCTCATGTGCTTGGTGCTTTTGCTTCATCATTATATCATCTTTCCAATCCGCCTCCATGTTTCCAGTATCTTTCTCCCGGCTTAGAACTGAACCAGATGGATATTTTGTCCAACATTGGGAATAGGGACACGGAACAAAAAGCTCACTTTAAATATTTGGTTTAACTGAACAAACAATCCCTTTCTTGATTTCCCTACCCCACAGTTCTTCAGCCCTGTGTGGTGTGGCTATAGCTGGCTAAGGGAATAATGATTTACCACCACATTCTCTTCTCTGTGTTGTAATCTTATAACAGATGACTACACGTTTAGGGTTACAGGTTTCTCAAAGCGCAGGGTCATGGCTAACAGGTTCTTTTCCAGAAAAGCAATACAATTTAACTGACTTGTCAAATACTACAAGGTGATCATTTTCAGACTGGGAGCTCAGACAAAGCTCATTTATTTACAGGTTATAAAAACAAAGAGAAGGACATGTCAGTTATGTATTGCTTAAAACTTATTATCCACCGACAATTCCTCTCAGAAAGTTTTATTCCACACATGGCCTAAATGTGGGGGATTCAAGAAAGGAGAACCCCATTTCAATGCAGGTCATCCTTGACTTACAGCCACAATTCCTGTTGCTAAGTGAAACATCGGTAAAGTGAGTTTTGCCCCATTTTACGACCTTTCATGCCACCATTGTTAAGCGAATCACTGCAGTTGTTAAGTTGGCAAAGGGGTTGTTAAGTGAATCCGGCTCCCCCATTGACTTTGCTCGTCAGAAGGTCACAAAAGGGGATCACGCGACCCTGCAACCGTCATAAATATGAGTCAATTGCCAAGCGTCCAAATTTTGATCACATGACCGTGAAGATGCTGCAATGATTGTAAGTGTGAAAAAATGGTCATAAGTCACTTTTTTTCAGTGCAGTTGTAACTTTGAACTGTCACTAAATGAACTGTAGTAGGTTGAGGACTATCTGTACAGACAATGCATGTTGTTATATTATGCTAAGAAACAAATATTATTTCTCTTAACTAAATATCTGGCACCAGTCTCCTCCACTGTATCATGATACAGGACATCTATAAGCAAAACATGCTATTGCATAAATTGTCTGAGAACTATCAGTGTAAGATGAATTAGAAGACATTTTTAATAAATACATCAGTGTATGTTAATAAACAAGTGAATATTAATATGCTTTCTATACAGGGGTGTGATTCTACCAGTTTGGACTGGTTTGGTTGAATTGGATGTTAACGTTACAGCTGGGTCGCTGACCCGGTATTTCACTCGACTGGCTGGCCCCTCCCCACCCTGTGCCTCCCAGGAGTCTCCACATGGTCTGCATGGAGGCTCTGCGAGAGGGGAAAACGGGCCTTCTAGAAGTCAGGAAACAAGCCTGTTTCTGGCTTCTGGATAGCCTCCAGAGGCCCGAGAGAGGCCTCTGGATCCTTGGGAGAGCGAAAACGGCCTCCTCCAGGCTCTGGAGACCCACAGAAGCCGGAAAAAGGAAGTTCTGGTAGGCCCCACCCACCTTGGCCACGACCACCCAGCAACCAGGCAGCGAACCAGTTGCTGGGATTTTTGAATCCCACCCATTTCTATGTGGTGTTATGGCTTCTGATTTAGGGCTGAGAAATATGTAGAACCTTAATGCAGACTCCAACCTCATGATTTATTTATTTTTTTAGTTTGTAGTACAACTGAAAAAAATTGTTAGCTTGATTTTTCTGCCTTTTTCTGTTCAGGCACATACCAAGAAGTGTAGAGTGAGCTTTAAGATGATTAAACTCAGTTAGAAATCAAAGACATATCCCACTTTCTCACCAGATAGGAATATCCACAAAGTCCTGTCAAAACAGTCGAGATAGTAGCAACGATTGAAGTGCTGAGAGTCGAAGAAGATTGTTGGATAAGAAGCAAAATGACTTCAAAGAAAAACAAGAAAGTCCAGTTGCCTCTTGAAAAAGCACCTTTGGGCTTTCTTGGAAACTTTATTACTATTTAGAAGCTTCTTAATTAAGCTTCTTAAGCTAATTTTAGCCAACCATTTCCCCCCCAAACTGAATTATAAAGGCTTTGACAGAAGTTTTACTCATAATATCTTCCCATTACTGTCAGAGTTTTGATTTAATAATTTTTAAAAGTCAGGGGATAGTAGACGATTAATTTAGGTGTTACCCATATTAGTTATTTAATATTTGCTGGGTTGTGATGTAAACTGATATAAAGCTATGGAGGCTTTTGAAAAGAGACAGGAGAACCATTTGTCTGGAATAGTATAGGGTCTCCTGCTTGAGCAGGGGCTGGACTAGAAAACCTCAAAGGTCCCTTCCAATTCTATTATTCTGTTGTTCTATTAAAAATATAGGGTCTCATCTTATTATGGCTGGCTTTCACCATTAGGATTTCAGTTCCTTCTTCAGAGGCATCCCTGAACTGCCCTGAATCCCAGCAAGTCAACAGAGAAGGTACACCTATTTTTGTAAAAAATAAATAAATAAATAAAAGACTTATGGTTAAAAAAAGCCTTCTACTTATCACTCCCGAGTTTTAAGGAATGAATGTGAAATCATCATGCTTAATTCACGGTAAGTAATGTTGCAGCAGTTATGAATGGAATTTGCTGCCCCCTGTTGAAATGTCATTTGAACTGTCCCATGGTCTCTGCTGAAAGCTTTTCCGAAAATGTATATTAAATATTAATAACCTCCATTTCTGTCTTCTGAAAATGTCTGCATGCCTTTTTTAGGCAAACAGTAGCATATCAAGACTTCAGGTGTAATTATATTCATCTTTGATATTCTTAATTTATACACGGGTGCCATGCAAGCTCTGTTAATAATCTTACAACTGAGCTTTTGCTATTTACAGTGGGAGGTTTTTAAGAAGAGACTGGACTGACCATTTGTCTGAAATGATATAGGGGCTGGGGGTTGGGCTAGAAGACCTCTGGGGTCGTTTCAGTAAACATTTTTATTTATTTATTTTTTAAACAAACATACACAGACAAAACATAAGACATAAAACCATCTTCCAGTTACATACAGTGTGTCGGTTGGTTACAAGTCTTTTGTGCATCATCTCCATCTCCATAGTCCTTACTTATAGTTTATATAACTTCTCATATTATCCATCTAATGCATATATATAACTATGATCCCATAGGCAATGATCGCTCATCCCTTGATTGGCAAGCTCTATTCACTGGATGCAATACTGTTGAAGACCATTACAACATATTTTTACTTGAAGTCAAAAGAGTCATCAAACTATATTTACCAACAACAACTCCCAAAACAAACAAACAAACAAAAAAAGCAGATTACCCATAACAATAAGGAAACTTCGATCCAAAAAGAGATCACTCTGGCGGAAAAACAAATCTGGTCACGTTGCCAATTTCTAAAGCCGATACAAAAAATTATGCCACCAGATAAAGACTGAATGCACCAATTATCACATTAAACAAGAGGAAGTTTTCGTGGGTACTTACATGTATGGCATTCAGCTTTGTCCGGGTATTTTCCCACGTCATTGTAGTTGTGCTTTTAAAGTTGTAGCAACATTTCGGCAGAATCTCATCTGCCATCATCAGGCTTCTGTATAGTGTTCATCTGTGAGTCAGGCTTTTATAGTGGTTTCAGATTTAAATTTGGGGCAGCCTATTGCTGTGCCAGCCTATTGTTGTGCCAGGTTTTTTCTTCACCCTAATTGGTTGGGAGTCTTGGTCTGTGTTTATTGGTCTTGGAGTTTGCTGTGTTCTGCTTGATTGGTGTTTCTAATATCTCCTGTCTGTTTTTTGTCTCTTTTTGTCTCTTGATTGGCTGGCAACATTGTGTTACTTTATTGGAGGCCTTTGGTGCAGCTTGGCTCCGGGTAAATGGACGGCTATCATTAGTTGGGAAGCTAGGTTTCATCTGGGTGCCTGGTTGGGGTGTGTTTGAGCTGGAGGTATCAGGGGGGATCTGTTTGTGCCTAGGTGTTTGCCTGGCTAGTGGTGTGGAGATTTTTTTGTTTGTGAGTGCAGGCTTCCAAATGATTGACAGTCTGGTGGAATCATCTCTTCTATTCATGCTTTCAAGTCTTTTTTCAATCTCTATGGCTTCTCTGATGATTCTGTGGCTGGGGTTTTCTATAGTGGCTAGGGTTTTGGTGCCATTGAAGTCAATGCTATGACCTGTTGCTTTCATGTGTTGGACTAGTGAGGAAGTGTATTCCAGCTTTTTTATTGCATTTTTGTGTTCATCCATGCGGGTACTTATTCTTCTATTGCTCTGTCCAATGTATGTGGCAGGGCATGATGCACAGGGGACTTCATATATGCCTTGGTTTTCCAGGTCAATTTTATCTTTGGGGTTTCTTCGGATGGCTGTTATTTTTCTGTCTGTTTTGAAGGCAGTCTTGATGTGATGCCTGTGTTGTATCTTACTGATTTTGTCTGTAGTACCTCTTAAGTAGGGCAGGACAGCTGTTCCATAGGTCTATTCATCTTCTAGGTCTCCATTATGTCTCAGGACCTAGAAGATGAACAGACCTAGAAGATGAACAGAGAATTATATAATTATATAATTATCATTGTTAATCATTCATTTGACTATAACTATTATTCCATCATTTTAAGCGAGATATTCAACATTTTAAGTTAAATTATGTTATTTCATTACATCATCATAAATCCAGAAGACATCTCTATGTTATATTCTCTATATTTCTATTATCCTTATATTATAAAATTATCAAAAATATTTCATTTCCATATTTTTTGTCTAACCACTGATAAAATAAATCCCATATCTTATAATATTGTTTATTTTTTTGTTCTCTAGTTTCAAATGTCAATTTACTCATTTCAGCACATTCCATTATTTTCAAAATAACTTCTTCCTGCGTTGGTATTTTTTCATTTTTCCAGTTTTTAGCAAATACAATTCTAGCCGCTGTTAATACATTTACAATCAAATATTTCAATTCTCTGCTATTTACTTCTGGCAAAATACCCAATAAAAATATCTCTGGTTTAAAATCAATATGTCTTTTTGTCATTTTTTACAACCATGTGTGGATTATACTCCAGAATCTTTTCGCCTCTATACATGTCAGTAAACATTTTTATTGAGGTATAGATAGGGGTGGGCTGCAGGGGTTCTGGAGAGCCGGTAGCTAAGGTTCTGTGCAGTTCAGAAAACCCCCAAATCCCACTCCTGTCTGGCCCCGCCCAAACTGCCCCGCTGAGGAGTCCCCACATGGCCTGTTTTGGATGCAGGTAAGTGCAGGGATCACATGGAGGCTTGGTGAGGGCAAAAAGTGGGCCTCTCAGAAGTTCAGGAAGGCTGGAAAAGGGCCTGTTTCTTGCTTCCAGAGATCCTCCGGAGCCCGGGGAAACCATTTTTGCCCTCCCAGAAGCTCAAGGAAAGCCTCTGGAGCCCGGGGAGGGCAAAAAAAACCCATGGTGCGCGAGGCCGATTAGGCCATGCCCATCATGGCCATGCCCAACCAGAAACCAGGCAGAGAATCCGCTGCTAAAAATTTTGAAGCCCATCCCTGGTTATAGAGTATTGCAAAATACAAAATACAAAAAGTAAATAGAAGAGCAGTGAGGAGTGGGGGGGAGGAAGGGGGAAGGAAAGTGAGGAAAGATAGGTAGATCTTTATAGAAATGGCTTGTTCATACTATTATGGAAAAGCCAAAAGTTGTGAGTTGATGTTAATGCCTTATTTTAATATAACAGAGAGAGTCAGAAGTAAATGCTTCTTTCTCTCCCCCCTTCCCCACTTCTCTGAGGTCCTTTCTAACTCTGTTACTCTATTATTTCTTTTCTTTTATTTATTTATTTATTTATTAGATGTGTATTGCCGCCTATTCGCCATGGCTACTCAAGGAGGCTTACAACATATAAAACCACAATTTGTTTATTTATTTATTAGATTTGTATTGCCGCCTATTCGCCATGGCTACTCAAGGCGGCTTACAACATATAAAACCACAATTTAAAACAGTAAAAACTCATAAAATCAAATAAATTAATATATTATTCTGTTATTTCCAAATCTATACAGAATTCATTTGCCTTTGGTGAAAGATATTATATGGTGAAGATATCATTTGGTGAAAGATCTTATTTATGTATGTATTAAGGACTTTGGGCTACAGGCCACTACAAACATAGCTAGCTGTAAGTGCATCATAACCCCAAATTTGGGTATGGCTCTTCTTAGTCACTAGGTCAATAGTCAATAGGCTCTTGCTACTACAGTTCCCACATTAATTTCCCAGCAATGATCTTCTCTCACTCGGATGAATGACTGGAACGATTAGGGGTCTGGAGGCTAAAACCTATGACAAATGGTTGCAGGAATTGAGTATGTCTCGTTTGATGAAAAGAAGGACTAGGGGTGACATGATAGCAGTGTTCCAATATCTAAGGGGCTGCCTCAGAGAAGAGGAAGTCAATCTATTCTCCACAGCACCTGAAGGCAGGACAAGAAGCAATGGGTGGAAAATAATCAAGGAAAGAAGCAAACTAGAACTAAGGAGAAATTTAGAACAATAAATCAGTAGAACAATTGCCTCCAGAAGTGTGGGTGCTCCATCACTGGAGGTTTTTAAAAAGAGATTGGACATCCATTTGTCTGCTTGAGCAGGGGTTGGACTAGAAAACTTCCAAGATCCCCTTCAACTCTGTTATTCTGTCCCAGATGTCCGCTGGGAAACTTTATGAATTTAGAGTCCACAAAACATTTTCAAGATTGAACCAAACATTACTCTTTCTCGAACTCAGATCTTATCCTGGTCTAAGAAACTGGGCAGGTTCCTCAACCACCTCTACCTATATGCCTGACTTTGGAAAGTCTTAACTGAAAGGGTTTAAATTTTAATTATTTGAAAAGATAACTACTCAACATGCAAGTTGTAGCAAAATTCTCACCACCAAAAAAAAAACAAGACTAGTTCCTCAATCAACAGGTAAACTGCATTAAAATTATCTTTGGGAAGTGGGTGGAATGGGAACCTGGAACCTTTGCATGTTGAAAATAAATTTGTGACATTATTATTTTTTAAATTTTCCAATGTGGAACGTTCTGCCAAATACTTTAACTTTTCTATTTGTTAAGGGCTTTCGGTTTTGTATTCAAATGCTGTTATGCTACGTTGGCATTTCTGTTAATTACATATTCCATTCTTTTATGCTTTGTTATGCTATGGTGATTTTTAAATTATATTGAGCATCAGCTATAGAAGTATATTTTGCAGCCATTCATAAATGAATGAATCAATGAACAGTATTGTCTGTCCCATGGGATGCGCACATTGTCAAGACAGGCTGGATATTAAAACACTTCTGGGTGACTGCTGATAGGATAGAAGCTGTTCATTTGAAATGTTCTGGCTTTGTTCTCCCATGTGGAAGAGATGCACAAGGAATAGGCTGCTAGTGTGTTAAACATCAGTGGCAAAGCTTCTGTTGGCCACTTTAGAATGATATAAGAAAAATTAGGATTATATTTCATGGATTCAACAAGACTAAAGAACCCAGAACTCATGATAAAGAGAATATATATCAAGATGGAGCCAAACATGATCTCTTTCTCTGAGTTATAGATATACATATTACTTGTTAGTTATTTATAGGCATTCTCTTTATTATGAGTTCTAGGTTCTTCAGTCTTGTTGACCCCATGAAACATAATTCCAATTTTTCTTAATATCTTTTTCAATAAAATAATCAGTTCTGTCCACCTCTGTAGAACCGGTAGCTCTGAAGAGCAGCAGACATAGAACCGGTTCTATGTCTGCTGATGTTTTTGCCCACCCACCCACCCGGGCTCTTACCTGACCTTTATTTCCTGATTTTTTTCAACTTCAGGGGCCGTTCAAGGCACAGCTGCAGTTAAAAAAGCAGGAAAAAGGGGCTTTTTGAAAGGCTGCTTCTCTGCACGCAGCATGCTGATGACGATTTACAGGCATGTGCCCGGCAGCGTGCAGGGAAGCACAGCATAAATCACCGAACCTCGTAAATGATTGAACTGGTAGTTGACCTTGTCGGATCCCACCCTTGCCAGGCTGCCATATCTGAAAGGTATTGCACAATTTAAAATATTGCTGGCCGTTCCAAAAATTCCCTATCCTGCCATTTCCCTATCCTGCCATTTACCACTTTTCTTACAAGGATATCCTTGATCCATGCTTAAGGCAACAGGGACAACTGGTCTGTACCTCTTCAATCCCATGCAGTCCATTACAGAAAGGTTCACAAAAAGTGAAAATATCAGTAAGAGCTGTCATAACTGGAAGCAACACAACTTCTTGAACACGACGTAACCAGAAGCCACACAGCATCTATTCCACCGCCCCTTGGGGCCAAGTAATGTTGGCAAACTTCACCGACATATACAATATCCCAATCAAATCTGACTCTTCACATTTTAATAAATTGCTCAGCATCAAGTGTTAGCAGCTCTGAGTTTCTTACCAGGTTTCTAGTCCAATTAATTAATTTATCAACTGGAAAAGAAATTGGTGCAAGCCGACGATAGCTCACAGGGTCCCTTGCCAGTGATAATAACTAAGGATGTATGATTTGTGACTTGTCTTTGCAAACGTAATGTGACCACAAATGAATCATTCTGTCCTCATGCTAATATGTCATCAATATATACCATAGTACCAGGAATTCCATCAGATATTTATTGAACCCGCTATTATTTTTATCTGTGAAATCTTTCTGGGGTGGATTTAACACATAAGGCAGTCCTGCAGAAGCAGTAACTCCCAAAATATGTATTAAAGGTAGAAAAACATTGAACCCTGTTTATTATTTCCTAGTCCAGTTTTTGTAGCAATACCTCTGTAAAGATGAGACATAAGCCGCAAAGATATTTATCAGATGCTATTTCAATACAAAGGGGAGTCGAACAAGGCAAAAAATTTTTTTAGCTCCACTTCTGTTTTATGCTCATATAAATGCCTTGATGGAATTGCGTTTTGCTAAGATGGTTGATAATTACATCTTCATCTTCCTTTAGTTTAGCTTAGTTTAGTTTAGTTTACTTCATTGTTATTGCACCTTGTGCAACAAAATCAAACACCATCTTCAGTGCACATCATGACCATGCCCATGAAAATAAACACAAACACACATTCTTCACCCTTCACTCATTGAATCGGAAAGCCCCGACACCACACCAACACTGCACTCTAAAGCAGAATTCAAAAGAGCTACTGCCCTGGGATAGAAGCTGTTTTTCAGCCAATTTATCCTTGTTTTTATTATTCTCTATGTCTGCCAGATGGTAATAGTTAAAAAAAAAGGGTTAAGTGGATGTTGTGCTGTTTCTGTCAAGATTCCTTATAGACCTTATGTATCCAATACCGCCTTACAAGGAAATCCATTAAAAATCAATTACAGTGAAATCAAGACCACAGTCATTGCAAGGAAATTAAAGATGCACATATGGTCTCAAATACAGTAGGTATTTATTTATAAATAAAGCAGGCCTCTTGTTTTCCATACTTTTGTTGGTAGAAAGACCTATGGCATTTTATGTAGCTGAAGTGTCCAAAAAAGTCCTACCGCTTTGCAAAAAAAAAGAATTGCACAAGAGGATATGAGGATACGTTCGCAGCTGTCACATTATTTAAAGCTAAGTCAATAGTGCAGCTCCTGTATGGGGCACAGCTGGATTCTTCTTCTTCCAACGTTGCCCCTCTTGAACTTGTTCAATATAAATTTCTTGTCGCAGTACTTCAAGCTTCCTGCTGTGCTTCTAATACTGTTGCCTGGCTAGAAATGGGCCTAATGCAAATAGAGGGCCGAGCTTGGTAAAGTATATTTAGCTAATAACTTTAGACCCCACTTTTTTTTTTCCTGGTAAATATTGCCCTCTTGATATTGACAGATGGTTTTCATTCAGGTAGAAGGTCTCTGTTATAACAGAACTGGCCTCACCTGAGTTTCCACCAACATATCTACTCTCTTAAGGTTATGGCATCCACCATTTCTTCCCTGGAAATCAAAGTTATACTACAAAAGTGAGTTTTATTCTGCTAATTTCTGTATGACCTGTCCATAAGGGAAGCTGCACTTGCAGCAGAGAGTGTAGGCATGTGGGGATAAAGGCAGGAATTGTGGCTGCTGTGATTTCCTAGCCCAAGTAGGGCCATAACTTCTGCCACAACTACAATTGGACAAAAACTACCTTGCTCATAACTTCTACCTGCTGTTGAAGCAGTATCCATGAGTCCCAAATGGCCTTCAGATCATGGACTTGCTCCTTTAAAGAAAACACAAATCTGTCTACAGCAGGGGTGTCCAACACGATATCATTGAGAGCCATATCGGGGTTGTGTTTGACCTTGGGGGCTGGGTTGGGTGTGGTCAGCTTGATATCACTTGAGTCGGGGGCATCTGTGGTGGCCAAATGCTAAGGCAGGACTTTCCTCAGACCCTCCCTCTCTCTCATTACAATCTCCTTCCTTCCTTTTCTTCGTTTTCCTTCTTCCTTCCCCTTTCTTCTTCCTTCCCCTCTTTCCTTCTTTTTCCTTCCTTGCTTGCTTCCCATCTTCTTCTTTCCTCTTTCCCTTTCTCATTTCTTGTCCTTTCTTGGATGCTGAAATGCAAAAGGGGAAACATTTCTCCTTTTGTTTTGTTTTTAGTTTGTTTTGCTAGCCCTCTGCCAGTGAAAATGGAGCTCCAGGGTGTGGGCACAGCCCCTTGGGCCCCCTTTTTTTGGCTTTGATGGGCTCCTGAAACCCTCTGCCAGTGAAAATGGAGTCCAGGGGGGGCCTTGTATGCCCTCCAAGCTTTGTCTTCACTGGCAGAGGGGTGCAGGAGGATGTCATGGCTGAAAACAGAGTCTGGGAGGGCTTCATGCAACCCTCCCAAGCTCCATTTTTGCTGGCGGAAGCACTGTGGACCAGTCCTTCACTGTTTCCAGGGTGGGCCTGCAGGGCCGGATTTAAGAACCCTGTGGGCAGATCTGGCCTGCAGGCCTTGAGTTTGACACCCTTCCTCTACAGTTAATGTTGAAGCAATGTTTCTGGAAGACCTAGATGTTTACAGGAAAAAAAAAAGCAGTTCTGTCTTACTAAACTTTAATATAAATCTCCTTCTCCCCATCCAGTCTCTCAAAGCACCCAGATTCTTGGTCAAGACATCTATGCTATCTCTCTAGTCAGAGATAGCAGGAGAAGAACAATTAAGTTTCATCAATGCACTGAGGGTATTTCATCTCCATTAAACAGATAGGAAGACCCATCAGTTTTATGTAAATCATAAATAGCCAAAAAAAAAAAAAAAGTGCTATCCCACTTTGGAAGAGCCATCAGTTGAGTTTCTCCTTTTCTGTGACTATTGATTGGGATTATGCACCCAGGAAGGAATGAAGCCATTGAAAAATGGTGTCCGCCATGCCTAACCTTTGCAGGCAATCCATAGGATATTATGACCAGTAACTGAATGCCACTGAAAGTTCTAAAAGAACTAAAAAGGATACACATCTCCCAATCAAGTCCCAGAGAAGACCACCCATCAAAGACTTTGAAGGAACAGCAAGCTATTTGTTATAAGAACATCACTCCTAATTTTAAGGGAGCATATATTATATGATGGAGCAACCCTTCTGAGTACAACTTCTTTTACTTTCCATTCAGCAACTTTCTTTTCCTGCCCGGCACAAGGTGGGAAGACTAGATGCAGACAAATAGATCAAGGAGGGGAACGATTGTCATTGACCATTATTGCAAGTGGGTCAAGTGACAATAGGAGAAGGTATCTATTTTCCTTCAAAATGTGGAATTGCCAAGTTCAATCCTACCTGGCCCAGGGAAAATGACCATACAGAGTTTGGCAAAGATCAGAACCAGAGCAAGAAAATAGCAGTTAATTTACCCTAAAAGCATTTTCTTCTTCCTTTTACTTTAACAAAAAAGCTTTTGGAAAGTCAGGACCCAACATGGATTAAGCAGGATCTTAGTGCCTGAGCTACCAACTGCAGCCTTTGTTGGGCAGAAGAAGTCTGGAAATGAGACCTGAAACAGAGAAGAATATGCTTGATGAAACTCATTTTCTCTTCTAGATGGACTTCCTCAGGCCAATTGTTCTTCATATTTAACATCCACCCATCTGGTTCCTCCATGTTGTCTAATGGCAGGAAACATATGGCTCTAAGCATCAAACTTACATTTTTACCACACCTCTAATTATACCACCATATGCTCTATCATTACATTGTAATTGCAGATATTTTGCATTGTAATGGCGGTTATATTTTGCAGTAGAAATACTACCAAGTAATCACGTATCAGACTGGTTTACAAGCAGAGAGGGAAGAAGAAAAATCTGCCATGTATACCGTACGCTATACCTTCTGCTGATTTGCTTGCTGTAACCTTTGCCACTTGAGGAAGAAGCAAAGCTCTGGATATAATTGGAATTAATCACCTGTTCCTTGGAGTAGAGGTGTCTAATACTAGTATTCATACTAATAGCCTTGGAGAGGGCTCTGAAATCTACTCTCGCCAGGCCTGATATATATATATATATATATATATATATATATATATCAGGC
>NW_020769414.1:1284208-1330792 GCF_900518735.1 Pseudonaja textilis | reverse complement strand
TCCTCATATTTTCAATCTTCTATATCTTCATTTCCAATCTTATGAAAAGAAAAACAATAGAGCTAAACCCGGATGCTTATGATTTTTCACACAAAAGTCGCAAGTCACCTTGGACTTTAAATTCCCAAGGAATGCAATATATACTTGGGGAACAGCTTGCAAATTCAACTGCAGCATCTACTGCCAATACCAGAACATCCAGACATTTGCAGACTTGCTGTAATAAGTCAGATAATATTCCCTGTGATAAATGTGCACTGTAGGCATGGGACAGTGTTTTAGAAAAGCTATTTTAAAAATCCCCATTTGTACAGCGTTGTTTTGAAAGGTGTCAAAATGCCTTTCTTTCAAGGATTTGATTTTCCCTCTGGGAGAGCTCCAGCGCAAGGTTACGGACAACTGCTTGAAAGATGGATCTTTTTATTTTTCAGGAAGGCGGGGGTCAGCAAGAAGTCTGTGTTCCTAGGCTAGCTAGCTTCTTATGGTAAGTCCCTGGTTTTTTATACCCTTTTCTCCCTTTGTGAGTTGATTTCGTGTGAATGTTTGTATTTGTGCTTAATGTTTCAAATCCTGTTTGAGTTTGTCTTTATTCCCGCCGGAGGGCAAACTCCGCAGGGTGCGGAAGGCAAACTCCATGGGGTGGCTAGATTGTATTATTGGTTTTTTCTAATCTCTTTTAGCTTTATGTTGGTTTTTTCATATTTGTTCTGTGGCAATCTCCTGTCTGTCCCTTTTGTAATTTATATTTTGTATCTTTTGTCTGTTTGTTTTGCTTATTTGGAATGTCCTGTGTTTGTAAGGCTTTCCTTTTCTTATTTGTCTAGTTTTCTTAATTACTTAGGCTTTTGTCTATAGGGATTCTTTAATACCTTTTATTTGATTCCTTTTCCTATGTACGGTTGTTTTATGGCTGGCCTGATGTTCCCCTTGGGCTTTTGCTGTTTGTGTGACACTACTGTCTTCATGAAGTTCCCTTTCCACAGCATGAAAGACTACAACATTTATATTATTTATGGTGACCAAATAAAAGCTTTTTCTTCCTTGCTTAACTCATGGTGAAGCTCCATCCATTGAGAATAGTGGTGGGGAAAGGAGAAAAGGGTTTGCCAAATGACCTACTTAAATGTACAGAATTCAGATCTTTTGGAAATAAAGTCAGCCTCCTTATAATGGAGGGCACGGTATTAGTGAAATGACAGGAAGAAGAAATAATGTATAACAATAATAACACACCTAGAAAGACACTTTCACCCCCTTTACTGTATGCAGAACAATTATCACAGTCACAATGATATGCTGCCCTCTGAAAATTATAAAGCATCAGAGAAGAGAAACTAAGATGATTAAAGGCCTGGAGACTAAAACGTATGAAGAATGGTTGCAGGAATTCAGTATGGCTAGTCTAGAGAAAAAAAGGACTAGGGAGTGACATGATAGTAATTTTCCAGTGTTTGAGGGGCTGCCATAAAGAAGAGGGGAACAACTTATTTTTCGAAGCACCAGAAGGAAGGAAAGGACAAGAAACAAGGGATGGAAACTAATCAAGGAGAGAAGCAACCTGGAATTAAGAAGAACATTTCTAACAGAACAATTAACCAATGGAACAGAAGTTATGGGTGCTTCATCACTGGAGGCTTTTAAGAAGAGTTACAACCACTTGTCTGAAACAACCACTTGTCTGAAATAGCATAGAGTCTCCTGTTTGAACAGGGGGCTGGACTAGAAGACCTCAAAGGTCCCTTCCAGCTCTATTCTGATTGACTGAAGCTTTTTGACATATCTTTCTCCATCTGAGCCATGCGAAAGGTGACACGGTCCATGGTGCAAGCTAAATCCTATTTCATCTAGGCAGGTATTTCTGTCCAGCCGTCTGATAAAAATATTCCTGTTTACTTTTAAATTAACTGTAATTATTTATAGTGGCTCCATAAATAATTGTAGTTAACTTGCCATCCATCATATAATCCAATTCACAACTACTCGGTGGGGTTAGACACATATATTCCTACTGTAGAGATGGATTAAAACAGAAATCTGGCAACTTGTCCAATATGTACTTTTGTAGCTTGCAGTCAACTCTTTTCTTGTCTTATTGAGTAGTAAATGTGTGATGTTATAATCCAGAAATGGACCGTTATGTAGGGGCTTCTGGAAAAGAGAGAGAGAGAGAGAGAGATTAAAAAAGGAAGAGCAGTCTTAATTTAGATTATTTTTCCTCTTTTAGTTTTAAGGTTCCCTTGCATGCTTTATAATTAACTGATTTGCAGTTTGACCCTGCATTTGGATTCTAGAGATTACGAATTCCATTTATTTGCTGACTTTGCAAACCCTGCCTGCAATCATGACAATGTTTGACTTGTAACTTCCAATTAAGTAACAAACCCCATAAACTAGAATAATTCAGAGTGTGCAATTACAAGTTTGTAGTATAGTGCTCCCTGTAAGCAATTCAGAAAACAGCCCACACTGACACAGTTACTTGAGAATCATCTTATTTTGTTTTAACAGTACAGTTAAGGCAACCATAACTGGCCTGCCATAATTTAGATGATCGGATTATAGTAAAGATATTTGACTGCCATTTATTGGTTGTTCAGATGTTGGTAGAGCTGATTATAAAATATGCAAGGGAAAAAAAAATCAAAATTCTGCCAGCAAAAATACTAAAGGGGCTGCACCTATGGCAATAGTAGTTAAGACTTATTTATAATGCTTTACTAAACACTCTAAGAAGTTTACAGTCAATATGTTGACTCCAATAATCTGGGTCCTCATTTTACTGACCTTGGAAGGATGGAAGGCTGAGTCAACCTTGATCCAGTCAGGATCAAACTGGTGGCAGGTGCAGAGTTAGCCTGCAATATTGCATTCTAACCACTGCACCCCCACAGTTCTACAGCTAGTCTTTTGTCTGATGCTGAGCTGAAAATTTGGGAATATAAACTCTATAGCTCCCATAAGCTACCACTGAAAATCAACAGGCATGACTTTTTCTACTTTTATTTATGTACGTTTCTGCAAAAAAAGAAAACAATTGTATCTTGAGTGTCTTATAAATGCCCATCAAATCTAGAGTGGTTCATATTAAATGCTGTTTTCTTCAGATGCAATCTCTTTATTTCAATATCCCCAAATCACCTTGTACCAAAAATCAAGATACATCATTTGCATTTAAATTCTATAGGTTGTACCTAAGACTGAGTTTCACTGGATTCACAACAGAGTGTAGAAGGTGGCAAACTTGTGCTGTATCAGTCATATTAGAGATAGACAGTAGAATATCAAAGAAAAATGGCAAGACAATAGGTTTATCTAAAGTATAAGTGAAATGCAATTACTTGATTATAAATCATCAGGCTCCAGAGAAAATATTTTAACTTACTTTATTTTTCTGTATGTCAATTGAAATATTGAAAGGCATTTAATAGGTGCCAGAAAAAAATATCTATGGCAACATTCATCATTCTGTCAATTCCTCCCTATCCCTACCACCCCTGAAATAAAATAAAGTATCTTTCAAAATGAGGCTAGTCTATTTCTGGCGAGAATCACTCAGAGCTCTCCTTGTATACATGGAGACGTATTTGTTGTCTTCCAAATGGGGTTGGTCAGCCCGAATGCCTTTCTTCATTTGTGAAGGTCTATGCTAGGCAGTTGACATAGTCCATGGACATAGCTTTCTATGTGAATTCGTGCAGTGGTGGGCTTCAAATAATTGAACAACCAGTTCTCTGCCCAGTTGATGGTTGGGAGAGGCCATGGTGGGCCTCCTGCACCATCCTGGGAGCAAAAACAGGCTGTGGAGGGCCGGTTTTCAACCTCCTCAGACCCCAGAGGCTTTCTGGAGGCTGGAAATAGGCCCATTTTTGCCCTCCATGGGCCTCTTGGGGGCCCATTTTCCACCTCCCCAGCTCCATGCACCCCCTGCACTTACTTGGGATCTAAAACAGGCCATGTGGGGACTCCTGGGAAGGGTGGGATAGGGCAGGGCAGGGCCAGCTGGTTCACTAAAGCGAACTTAAAATTAACATCCGGTTCACCCAAGTTGACATGAACAGGCTGAAACCCACCCCTGAATTCCCCTGATACTGAGTTTTACCATACTGCGATCTGCTAAGGATGTATGTTTTTCCTGGTGGAGATGAAATGAAATGTGTTTTTTGCAACCATTGTGTTGCTCCCAGTGAGACACAAACTGCAGCCTGTGGGTCAAAAAAAGACCTGTGTTAATGAATGCATTCTTCCTGGTTCATGGGAAGAAAGTAGCTGTCTTTCAGTGCAAAGGGTTACTTGACTCAGTGAAATAAACTGTGATAGAAATCTCAGAAGTGAATGAAAGTGCAAATCCCATAAATGGAAATTGCCCCTCCCTCTTTGCTCCCATTTTCTCTATGCTATTTCATATACTGTTGTTGCTCTCTAGCCCTATCTAGCGGCCATAGGGACAAATATGCTCCAACATACGATACTTACATACTGTTGTTGCTCTGTAGTCGCATCTAGTGGCTGGAGAGACAAATACCAAATATATAGTTTGAAGCTCTTTACCCATCAGCCTGCACTATCAAAACAAGTGCATGCTGGGAAGCCAGACTCCATTTCCTTTAGCATTTGGAGAAGGCAGAAGCACAAAAAAGAATCCTTCTTAATCTGTAGCACATGGTCATCCAAGGACAAACCCACATCCCACACACAGAGTATCACTTGTGAGATTTAAATTATCTGTATTTATTAATTGTTATGTTCAGCAGTAACTCAATACTGCCTAGCTTGTATTTAGTTCTCATTGTATTCCTATTTTCCCCAATTTCACCATATCCTGTTCTTTCAATAAAGCATCCAGGTTTATGCACACGGTCTGTTTTATTAGAGGGTAGGTGGGTTTAGCTGCCCGTTGAGCTGCATACAGACTAACATGTAGTGAGGACAGAACACACTTCTAATTCATAAGCTCAATTTTCCAAGCCCAATGGAAGCCCCATGCCATTGTAGGAACCAAAAAATGGTATGGATTCTCATGGGAATCAGAGTAAATTTTATTAACTTAGAACTTTAGGAAATTAATAATGGGTTGGTTCCAGATTTAATCAGAAAAGATCCAGTGAAATCAATAGGTCATGAGTGACTCTACATTTTTCAGGGCATCTATTTCAAGCATGACTAAGTCTAATTCAGCCTGACATGGTAGTACTAAATCATGTGGTTAGTGCTGAATTTTATTGCAGCTATAGTATGGGCCATGAAGCATGCAACATATTAACCTTAGTCTTAATCTGCCCTGCTCATTTAAAGCAAACCCATTTAAACTTTCCTTTAATTAATCTGTTAATTAACAGAGACCGAATCTGTTCTAACCATGCTTAAGAACTATAGCATCTGTCAGATGGATCTCATTCTCAAATAGCTTGATATAGAAACTGCTTCTAATCTTACAGGTGTTATTTCCCAAAGGTTGGAATTCTTATCAGCTTAATAATTAGGGAGCTAATAGTATAAAGATATAAATGGATGCAGTGATGACCAAATGGAAAAATGTCAAAAGGAAAAATATGTTCAGAAGGATGTTTTAATCAGACAGGGTGGTTTCTTCCCCCTCAGAATAGAAACTTAAATTGCCATTTTTCAACAGCTTGTTGACTCTGTAGGATATCAATAAAATAAAGATGAAATTAAATCATACAATTATGAAAAGCTGTAAAGAATGACTGCCAATTGCAAGGAAAATCAAGAGTGAATCTGTAATCCAACTAACTACAAGCTCATAATTACATGTAGCAGCAATAAAATGTAATATATTTATTGTGAAAAAGCCAAACAAAACATGGGTAATACAAATACTTCAAGAAAATAACCACATCTGGCTATTTGTTTAAAACCTTGGGCTAACAATTGCCTTCAAAGGTATTTTGCTAAAGTCCTAAGCAGAGTATGGCATTATGAACTCAGGAAGAGACTTTCAAAATGTCTTATCTCATCTTCTCCAGACATTTTATTGTAAGATGATTTTATAGGTTTGCCTCAGACTATTGTAGATTTATTTTTATTTAAGTAGGTGAGAAAAACATGAGAAATGTTGAGAAGTAGTAGGTAATTTATGCCTCACCTTTTGGGAGGACCCAAATTAGTAAGGATGAGAAAAATACTTACACATTTCAGCAGGTAAGAACAGCATCATGCCCACACAGTGTGTGCTGCACCTCTTTTATAGCTGAATGTGACATTACTAGGCATGTACAAAAAAAACCCACTATGCTGCATTAATCAGAATGATAGTTTGGGTTTGGGTGAAGATTAAAATGGGTATGCAAAAAGAGATGCCTCTTATTTGCTCCTGGAAAACCCAAACATTAATTCTGCAGTTGGAACACTTTAAAGAAGAACTTTTGTTACACCTCTACTCAAAACAGCTCACATTTTGTGGGGTCCTTGGTGCTCAGAGCTTGGTGGTTCTCTTGCAGATATTTCACTACCCAACTAGGTAATTTCATCAGTGCCAGCAGAGAGTGAGGTTTGATTCTATTCTCTTCAAGCAAGGATGATGTTGCCTACTTTGGGTAATGAAATATCTGCAAGTAAACAACCAAACTAAGGGAGCAACAAGGACCCCACAGTTCAACCCTGAGTTTCAAATATCCTCTTCTATTTAGCTCACACTTTCTTATGTGCTGAATCCTCAGAAGGGCCATTTTGAACCTGAAATGTTTTTGTTTTTGTTTGTTTGTTTGATTGATTGATTGATCCCTCAATTTAGGATTGCAGAAGCCTGCATGCCACATAAAGATGTCTTTGTTTTGGATATTCTGCTTTGGTTTGCTTTTTAAAGCACATTGTAGAACTCTGAAAGGTAAATTCACACTGAAGTTAAATTTTCCTAGCGAATAATTAACAAACAGAACACCTGGAAGTCCAGTTTGCCTGCTCTGGCTTTTTGCACTTATACCCTGACCACCAAGAGCATAGATGTTGAGATGGACAGCATCTTGTTGGAAAGTCTTACTTAACTACACACCTCCCAGTAACATCCCTCCTGTTGGTTAAATTGATATTCTCAGAGCTGTCATCACTTCTTTCCTTTCTGAGTTCACTTGTTTTCTGCTTCTGGCTGAAGTAGTTCATGTTCTCACCTGTTTCCTTAATGCAGGAAAGCCCAGTGCATCCTCTTAGTTGTAGAATGATTTAAGTAACTCAGCCTCTTTTTTTCTCTTCTTCAAAATCACTCTGTCATTTCCTAATTAACTTTATTTTATTATGGAACCCCCAGTTTCAGACATTCTTCCTGATAAAATCTTAACCCTAATTCTAACCTTAACCCTTTGTTTTTCCTCTGTGCATGCGTTCTTACTGCTGGGTTAAGCGTTCTGTTGCCCAACGAAATCCATCTGTTTTTTTTTTTTACTGTTTACTATTTGTTTTTCCAAAGAAGCCATTTAGTAGTTTCTTAAAAATGCTTGAAGGGGCTTGTTGTGGCACCGGCATCATCATCAGTCAGTATATTGATGAAAGTGGTCATAAGCAAACAAGATGCTGGACAACCCTCTTGATTTGTGAGGGTCTTGTGTCTGTATTAGTCATTGACTTAGATGCCTGAACCAATGGTTGCCAGAAGTCATCATGGTTCTGCAGAATTACTGCTCTTAATACAGACTGTGATGTACCCAGTGAAATTTTGATGAGCTACCTGGAGCATAAAACTCTAATATGGGCACTTATACTTGACAGCAACCCATGATTTTCCACCCTTATAGAACTGCTTTTGCAGACAGGGCTGGGTGATTGATTCTCTTGCATCAACTGCAGGAGACCATGATTTCCATTTTTTCATATTCAACTATTAGAGCCAGCTATTACTGCTTACAGAAAGGACCAAACTATTTGTGATATTAATTTTGTTTATTTATTAAATCAATTTATAGAGCCATCCCTTTCACAAACAAGGAACTCCGAGTGGTGTACAGCAGAGCTAAAAATAATTTAATGGAACTAAAATGGTTATTAATTAATTGCAGAAATCTAGGTATTGTGTTTTTTTTTTAAAAAAACAATGTTAGAGAAACCTGGCCAGCCTCTGAAATGTGGAGCACAGGTGATATTTGTATGTCAAATATCAATCATTTCTTCTCCCTCAGGGTCTTAACAAGCCTTACTTCTTCAAAGCTGCTATTGGAACTTCAAGGAAAGCCTCCACAGATACCAAAAGGCACTTCCCCTGAACTGCAAATAGTAATTTTAGGGAGCATTCAATGCAGGATTCAGACAAAGTATATATAGAGACTCACCCCCTTATTCATACACTTCCAAGACTAGTCATAACAAAGCTAGCATTCATGGAACATTATACCCTTTCAAATTCTAACCTTGTTTCCAAAACCTTCAACTATATAATCATACAATTTAATGAACCCTGAATATAATCATATTTACATCCAGTTTTCATTCTATGTGGAGTAAATTTATTTCAATCAATGAGTTTTCTCTAAGCTTGGAACCCACCCAATTTGTCCACATGAATCTCACTGTATTTGTACATTGTGCCTTTGTAACACATTTCATAAATGGAAGTGGCTTATTCAAACAATAAATTGGATGGAATCTAAAGATTATGAAGATCTCTCTTCTAAAGGTAGAACTCCACAATCAGTCAATTATTCACAGTACGATTATCACCGAAGCCAATTTTCCATTTTAACTTTCAATAAAATGATTTTTTTTTTAAAAAAATTATAATTCTCTTTCTATACAGCATGTGAACATATTAAAATGCCTTACTTTGCTATGATGAAATTAAATGTTCTGACATCGCTGCATTACTTTTTAATACTTTTAATTAATTAAAAGAAATAAACCTTATTATAACAGTTGTCTAAAAAGAATGGTAATTTACACTTGCCAGCACCAGCAATTATAGAATCTACAAATGTTAAGAATAGATTTGGGCTCAGAAGGAGCAATGTTTTGTCCCAGACCTATACCTGGAGCTGTAGTTTTCTCCTCAGAAGCCATTAACATTCCCTGATAGCTAATAATTCCCTCCAAATTTAGACCTGATAACTGCAGGGATAAGTGAAAAAAAACCTCTTTTAAACAGAATAGTAATCCCTGACTCTGTATCTAGAACTGCGAAAAAAGTCTAGTGTTCTTCACGTTTCCTTTTTTATTTTCTTGATTTTCACTGAAGCAGTCCGTGTGAGCTTAAATGGACTCCAGAAGGTGGTAGAGGACAGGAAGGCCTGGAGGTGTGTTGTCCATGGGGTTGTGATGGGTCAGACATGACTTTGCAACTAACAACAACGTTTTAAGAGAGAGAGAGAGAGAAGAGAATAGAAGAAGGATGAGGAGGAGGAAGGGGGGAGGGAGAGGGGGGAGGGAGAAAATACACTTCAGAAAAGCCAAAATAAAGAAAGAAAAGGAAAAAAAATAGTATCAGTTGTACAGAAAATTGCTCACTTGTAATCAAAATGTGTGTGTGTATGTGTATATACACACACACACACACACACACATATAGTGCCTTAATCAATTAATGTTTGCTGCATTTCTTTCCATCCTAAGAAAAAAAAAATATTGTTGTTATACCCTAGCTTGATAAACACAATGTTCTTCATATATTGACAATTTCCAAAATTTCAGTATTCAGTCCATCATCTCCTTGACATCTTTAAATCCTATTCATATTTTCATAATCATACTGCATTAATAAATGTACAGATATTAAAATAAAAATGAGTGGGATAAGTGTATATTATATGTAAAATGTCCTTCATGCTCCCTTTCTGAATGAAGCTTTCGTAAATCAATATTTCTAACACATTATCAAGCTATTGTTTCTTTTTTATTACGGAGGGGAAAAAAATCATCTGCTTTCAATTTTGCCATAATTCCTAGTTCTTCCCTATCCAAGAGTGACATTAAAATAAATAAACTAGTGATTATTCAGTTCTCATCTTACAAAACTGCCTGTCTTCTTTTCTAGCACTTCAGTGACAGAGTACTCCTATTCCATCTTTAAGTTAAACTTCAACCATTGAAAATAGTATTTAAAAAAACTTTCAGAAAAGTTATACTAGATGCACAAAGAAATTTGGGAGAAGATTCAGTTCTATAGATATAACTTTTTGAACATCCTTCACAATCTCACTTTTCCTTTTTCTTTTTGCTTAGGCAGCTTACACCTGTGTCTTTCTTGGCAGAACATTTAGTGATGATGACAGTGTGAAAATTTTCCTTAACACAGAGGTAGCCTTGCACTTTCAAGCACTCACAGAGATGATAGCTAAAATAGATGTTCTGAGTTCTTGCTATTTCTGACATTTATACATCCCTCCAGTCAGTAAATCGGATGCCGTTGGCATCACTATATGATCCTGGCCAACATAAGAGTTAATAGAGCTGGTGAGGAAGGGCCACTTCCACTGCATCTCAGATACATTGACTACTGAGGAGCAGCTTGTAGTGGATAATCTGATTAATCCTGATGAAATAGAGACATTTTTGTGAGGTCAGTGGTGTCTTCAAGGAAGGCAAGTAGGGTGCGAACTGATGTTGTCAGCAGCATTATGACATCCCAATGCAAGACTCACCTCTTTTGTACCCACATCAGAACACCACTTATAACCCCCAAAGGATAGAGCTTGTGCTACATACAAAAAAGAGTGTATATGTCTATACATACATATTCACACAATTAAGGTGAGTCAAAAAAAAAGTCAAGATGGTAGTTACAACAATGCAATCAAAGTCTATGGACGTATCTGGGGATAAATATATTTGTCTGTGTTTATATGTATTATTTACATAAATATACATGGAGTGGTGCAGTGTCCAAGAGGTGGAACTTGTTCTATATTGCCTCATTAGCATTCTTGTAACCCCTCGTCCTGATTGGCCAGGACACACGGCGTTCGGATTGGCTGAGTGAGCCGCAGTGATTGGCCCACTGCGAATCGCCCGCGATTGGTGGAAACCGATCGCGGGGGATTCAAAGCGGTGTCATTGGCCGCGGCTGGCTAGGCGACTTCAATATAAGCTGCCACCGATCTGAGGGAGAGCCGAGCCGATCTCAGACTAAATAAAGAGCTTAAAAAGAGTCACTGAGTCTCACGTCTCCTTTTTCTGGCGATCGGCGAACATGACAGAACTCTCGCCTCACAATCAGGAGGCTATGAGTTCATTCCTAGGTAGAGGCAGATATTTCTCTCTCTGGGCACAATGAGAATATATTGGCTGAACAAAATTCTGCATTGGTGAGAGGAAGGATATCCGGCCATTAATCACTCTGCCAGCTATATTCAGTTGCCCAGACTCCACGCCCCAAGGGATTATGGGGTCCAGTGGTAGGTTTCCAAATTACAAAAAAGCAGGCAAGGACGTGGAGAAGTATATTGAAATAACATATTATCAAGGTAAAAGAATGGGGTGGGATCTGGCCAATCATGAATGAGATAGGTGTCCACATGTCAGGATCTCAGCTGTTCTTCCATTTCTCTTGACTTCAAGAAAAATAAAATATGGGATTTTAAAATAAATAAATTTCTCCGAAATGAAGTTTGTAAGGTAGATAAATGGTCAATTCTGTAACTCATTTACCAACAGTCTACAATTCCTTCATTCTGTGCTAATAAAAAATAGTTTAATGGATTTCAGGAAAATATTCTTATGGAGAAAAATCAAGAAACTAATTTTAAAAAAATCATTACATGTTGCTTCAACTTCACATTTCTTTTTACTGTTATTTCATTTAAAGAAGTAACTGAGCAATTCATAATGTTCCTTGTGCCTCCTACTTAAACGAGAAAAAACAGTTTTTTTTAAAAAAAAAAAAACCAGCATGTTCCATATAAATATTTTGAAAGAAATCAAGTAAAGAAATAAGACATGATCAACAGGCCCTCTTTATCATGGTTTCTTGGACCAAGGTTCTTCCCCAAGCTATTGGCCAGAAATGTGGGGTGAACCAATCTTAATGTGTGTTGAATGTTTCTGAGTCTCTCCTAAGTTGTTTTGTGCTTTTTTAAAAAAAAGTATTTTAAAATTGTGCATATATATTGTTGTTTTTAATTGATTATTATCTCATAGAATCACATATTAAATGGGCCACCTATTAATTACTTATTAATAATGTTCTCCACCCTTGGCAGACAGGAACTTGAATCAAATGATTGGTTATGTAAAATGATAGGCAGGGTTGGGCTTCAAAAATGTAAGCAACCAGTTCTCTGCCTGGTTGCTGGGTGGGCATGGCCACGGTGGCTGTGGCCTAGTTCGCCTCCTGCACCATGTGTGTGGGGGGGGCATTTTTGCCCTCCCCGGGCTCTGGAGGCCTTTCTCAAGCCTCTGGGAGGGCGAAAATGGCCTCCCTGGGCTCTGGAGGCCTGCTTTTTACCCTCCTTGAGCCTCCACGCAGGCCCTATAGTTACCTGAGATCCAAACCGGGAACTCCTGGGAGTGGAGGGAAGGACAGAGTCAGCCAAGAGTGGGATTTACCAGTTTGCCAAACCAGACATAAAATTAGCTACTGGTTAGCTACTGGTTTGCCTGAATCAGGGCGAACCCATAGCAGCCCACCCCTGCTAATAGGACCTAGAATATTATATTATCCCTAAAAGATTTCAGTTGAATAAATTGTATGCACTGCCACTGTTTGCTTTAAATAGCTGCAGAACCATCCTGAGAAATCTTATACCTTAGAATAGGGCTCCCAAACCCCCGGGCCATAGACTAGTACCAGGCCATGGCCCATTCAGAACCAGGCCACGCGAGTGGGAGTGTGTGCTTATGTGCAAAGCTCCATTTGTGTGAGTGGTGGACACACTTGCTCGCCACTCACATAAATGGGAATGTACGCATGAAAGCAAGAAATCCTTCTAAATGGATCCTTCCAAATCTGCAACAGCTAGACTTCACGGCTTTTGGCATGCTAGTTCAGAGTTCTGGAATTTGTTGCCCCCAAAGATTGGGTTAGAAATGGTAATATGCCAATCACAGGACCCATCTGGCTTTACCACAACTTAAACTTTATCATTTCTGACCCGCCACGAAGAAGACTTTTCTTTGATGCTTCATTTTCCAAAATTTGGGGGATGAGGCAAAGTAAAAAATTCAGTTTTCATCAACCTTCAATAAACCTACACACTTCAGAGTACTTTTTCTTTTCTAGAGTTGGTAATTTTTTCTGAGGTGAGAAGCAATTTCTCTGACTCTTCAACCACCATAATTTAGTCTTCATTTCCAATGTCAAAATACTGCATTCTCTTATATAGTAATAAAGCCCACTTACCTTTCTTGTTATAGCCAGGTCTGGGTAACACTTGGATATCTTTGTATGGCAGATTCCACTAATCGTTGGCTGATCGGCTAAAAAGTAGACAGTTACTTTAAGTTAAAATATGCAGCCCCTATAATGGTAAATGACAGGTTAATTGAACATAAGATGAAAAATGAAATTTAAAAATCAAATACACGTAGAACATTGCCCTATTTTGCTATCAAGATCTCTTAGAAGAAGGTGGAGGCAGTATTCAAGAGACAAAATGTTTACTATCCTACAGATTTGGGAGGGGGAGAGCTGACAGTATATTCCAAGCAGAATTTCATAATGATGTAGCCTGCTTCTGAAGAAGATTGCTTATGATGTTTTCAGTTCCAGGGCAACACCTGAAACTGTATGTGGCCAATTTAGAAAGCATTTTGTTCATTTTCAATGTCTTCATCTCCACTGATACCATCACATAGTAAAAATCAGATTGGCAATGTGTCATTGGCTAGGATCATTCAAACAAACAGCTTGCCTTCAAAAGTTGGAAGCTTTCAAGAAGAGACTGGACTGCCATCTCTCAGAAATGGTGTAGGGTCTCCTATTTGGATGGGGGGGGGTTGGACTAGATGACCTACAAGACCCCTTTCATCTCTATTATTCTGTTATTCTGGACAAATCTTCCATGAATAACAGGTAACAACCAGAAGGATCACAGAGCAAAACTGGAAGTGGTTAAGGAAACAATGATATGCAATCATGAATTATTAGTTATTAAATCTATGTGAAAGTTCTATCGCATTCTTGGCTCTGTTTATTCATGGCAAAAGACTAGAGAGGATGGGTCTTAACCAACATTTCCGTCTAATGGTGATGTGAACTTTAACACAAAACTTTTTTTTTTTTTTTAGTCTGCAGTAGCAGCTAAAATTACAGTGAGGTGCTTATTCTCGTCACCTTCAGAGCTAAGAGAACTTCTTCACACATATCTCATGAATGGAATCAACGTGATCGTGATCTCAAGTCTAAAGGAAGTGGCAGAACAGCTGTGAACGCACTTGAGTTGACATAGTTTTGAAAAACTGGGCATAATTAAAACAGACACATGGAAATCAGGATTTGGGCAGAGGAAGATGAAGCTGAACTGCTGTAACTGAACAATTCACCACAGAAAGAGACTTAAGAACAAATGTGATGCTAAAAGAAAATACTGAATTGGTTTGCAGATATGTTATATGGTAGTGCTTTTCTAAATCTGCTTTATTATTTGAAAATTTAGGCAAAAGTCGGTAAACCATTTGACTCAAAGCAAGTTAGTAACTAACATATATGTGTAACAAATGTCTAGGACCAGTATTTTATTGTATTTATTCATTCAATTTCTATAGCCCACCCATTTGAAACAAGCAGTTTAATAATCTAATTGCCCAACAAATAATTTAATTTAATTAATGGCTAGATATTTGGTCTGGAAATAACAATTGAAATACATTTTTACTGTTTAATTGAATATCCACACTGATTATTTTAATTTAAGTAAGTATAACAAAAATGTGATCAAATTAATAGTTCTTCCATCTTTAAAAATAGATAGAGGCAGTACCTTACGGATGCAAACTATTTAAAAAAAAAGACCCCATAAAAGAGGAGATGGACTTGCACTGTATGTAAAGGACCACTATATTGCAACAGAAATGCATGATACCAAAGATGAAAACCTCCTAGAATGCATATGGGTCAATATAAAAGAAAAAAAAATGACATGGCCATAGGTGTAAATTATAGGCCACCCAATCAAGCAGAAAATATAGGTGTCCTTTTTGCCAGCCAACTAACAAACATATACAAGAAACACACAACAATAGTAATGGGAGACTTCAATTATCCTGATATCAATTGGAAAACTAATTCTGCACCAAGTGAGAAATCAAATAAGTTCCTAACCAACCTAGCTGACAACGTTGTTGTCCAAAAGGTAGAGGGTGAAACTAGAGGGACAGCCATACTGGACTTAATTGTTACAAACAGAGAAGAAATGATAGAGGGAGTTGAAACTGCAGGAACCTTGGGTGAGAGTGACCATGTCATACTAGAATTCAACATAACACAAACACAAGCAACAGAACATAATGACACCAGAGTCTTGGATTTTAAAAGAGCTGATTTCAATAAACTCAGAGAAAACTTGGGAAAGATTCCATAGATGAAAATCCTAAAGAGGAAAACAAGTCAAGAATCTTGGGACACTCTAAAAATTATGATCATAGAAGCCCAGACCAGCACAATACCACTGAGCAATAAAAACAAGAAATCCAAGAAGAAACCAGCGTGGCTGCACAAAGATCTCTCTGGCAAATTGAAAGACAAAAAGGACAAGTACAAAAAATGAAAAGAAGGACATACAACTAAGGCAGAATATTAGCAGATAGCCAGAACCTGCAAAGATGAAGTCAGGATAGCAAAGGCACTTTAGAAAATAGCTTGACAGTGCCTGTAGGCCAGACAAGGAATAGTGGATGGAAACTGAACAAGGAGAGATTTAACCTGGAAATAAGGAGAAACTTTCTGACAGTGAGAACAATCAACCAATGGAACAGCTTGCCCTCAGAAGTTGTGGAAGTACCATCACTTGAGACTTTCAAGAAGAGATTGGACTGCCATTTGTCAGAAATGGTGTAGGGTCTCCCGCTGGGGTGGGGGGTTGGACTAGATGACCTACAAGGTCCCTTCCAACTCTGATTATCTGTTAAATCTGTTAATGGAAAACCTGTACATTGGTTTGATTACTTCATGTCCTGTTATTCTCATCACTGATGTTTATAATGAAAATTGGGATAAGATTACAAAGCATGAGTTTGGGGCTGATATATGGTCTGCATCAGAGGTGGTATTCAGCAGGTTCTGACCGGTTCTGCAGAACCGGTAGTGGAAATTTTGAGTAGTTTGGAGAACCGGCAAATACCACCTCTGACGGGCCCTGCCCCCATCTATTCTCTGCCTCCTGAGTCCCAGCTGATCGACTGGGTCTTCTTTGGTTGCCCTGCACAGGAGAACAGAGCTGGAAAGTAGGTTAATGGGCTGGGGAGGGAATGGGATTTTGCAGTAACCTTCGCCCAGGAATGGGGAGAGAATGGGGATTTTGTAGTAACCTTCTCCTGCCATGCCCACCAAGCCACGCCTACAGAACCAGTAGTAAAAAAAAAATGAATCCCACCACCGGTCTCCACACTGTTTTGTGGCCTCTGGAATCTGAAATAGGAAGTTGAATCAGAATAACAGGCCAAGCTATTAAGTGAGAGTTAAAGAATATCAATGCAGCAGTGTGTGCAAACCGCCTTAGTTAAAGAATATTTTGGTGAAGTACATTTATGACTCTAAGAAACATGTCCATATTTGCCATAGCAACCAACTGCTGCAACTATTATATAGACATTCAGAAGGTAAGTTTCTATAAGAAAAAAATGTTTCATTTCCAGGAATATCAAAGGAGTTATAGTGACTACCTTGTCACACTATGGAAGAGATTTGATAGTTATATTATAGTTCGGATGCCGTGTGAGAGAGTTTATTATTTTTTTTTAGGGAAAGAGGAGCACAGTGAGGCACCAGTAATATAGATTGACTTTAATATTCTTTTTAATGCTCTATGGTAAACAACTGGAGAAGGAAACCTTTTACAGAGTTTGATGGCCTTCAAGTGCTTTTTGCACATTGTAGAAAGAAAGTAAATAAAAGACTATTCAGTACCCTGGACTAAAAAGGATGAAAATAGATAGTTCAATTTTCTTGAAGGCAGGTGGAGAAACTGTAAAAAGATTGTTTACTTCAAGAAATCCATGCTTTGAATACAGTGGCTTAAAGAAAACAATTGTATATGACACAAAATTAGAGTTTAAAAAGAAATTGGGCGGGGGAAAGAACCAAAGATTTCCATGTAAGTGTGTACCTGTAGCTTCTGCTAGACACGGGGAAGAAGTTGCACAACAATGTAAACAAATGTAAAGAACTTTGAGAAAGGAAGGAAGGATTATAAACCTGAGAAGTTCCATTTGCAACCTGCATGAAATATGCAATATGTACTGTTATAGCTGTTATATTATTGTATGCAATTCAATTTAAATGCCGAGATGTGTTTACACCTACAAAGATCAGAATTAGGCAAGCCATGGTATTCTCTATGGAAGTGAAATTTGGACTTTGAAAAGCAAGATAGAAAAAGCATTGATGCTTTTAAACTTTGGTGTTGGATAAGAGTCCTGAAAATATCGTGGATGGTAAAAAAAGATTAGATCATTAGATTATAGATCAGCATGGAGAAAACCTATGTAGTCATTACAGATCACTGATTACTTGATGCCACACAATCAATCAATTTATGTACCTTTATCATATGTCTGGCAGTGACCAATACTTCCCTTTGTATGACATAAAGATTTAACAATCTTCCCCATAAATTAAAATCACTTCACATTTCTTAAAGTTTCAGTCCTATATGTGCTAGGCCATATAGCAAACAGCACCAAAAATATGATATTGTAATGTGTTGCTTTCTTGGAATTTTGATGTCTGGGGAACAATGAGAATCACTAGAGACATGAAAAAGATGTAATTCCCATTTTGACAATGTTTCCTGAGCACATACATTTATTTTTCCCATAAAAAGAAAAGATTGCCACAGACTCCTCAAAATAAATAAAGGTCAGAAGTGAAATGAGACAAAAACCTATTTCAACCCTTTGCCTCCTGTGATATATGTTATTCCCATTTGGCATTTTGGTAATAGTTTATTTTATTTTTTGTTTATGTGTGTAAAACATTTCATATATCACATTCATGCTTATAACACATAACAGGTTAATTAACCACATAATACATATAGAAAACCTAAGGCCCAGGGCTGCTGTGCTGAGATTGCCTAGTGAATTGATATTTGTGATATGATTTGAATAAAGGGTTTCCCATACATTATGCCATGTTGGCACTTAAAGGAGATTTTGGCTTCCATTGTCTTCAAAGTCAGTGTAATAAGTATAGTTCTTCTGTATATAATTGGCAACTCCAAGTAGGGATAAGTTCAAACAAAGTAGATGTTGATAGAAATACATATGTATTTCTATCAAAGTCTACTTTGTATGAACTGAAGATCTAGAAATAGGACTATTGCTAGAGAAGTCAATTTACTGAAGCTTAAATCAACCTGATGTTCCAGGATCTCGTGTACTTTCATAGAGAAGAGCAGAATATAAATCTATTAGTAAATTTAAAATAAAAATGGGTAGGAAAGCAAACAGTTGCTCCCAAATCAAGACAGTATATAACTCAGAGGTGGTATTCAGCAGGTTCTGACCAGTTCTGGAGAATCAGTTGCGGAAATTTTGAGTAGCTCCAAGAACCGGCAAATGCCACCTCTAACTGGAGATTTTACAGTATTCTTCCCCTGCCACACCCACCAAGCCACGCCTACAGAACCAGTAGTAAAAAAAAATTGAATCCCACCACTGATACAACTGTATAATAAATCTCCAACCATAGCAACATAGATGCATTCAGCCCTTATCTTCTTTGGCTTAATTAGCTATCTTGGAAATTGGACATTGATTGTTGACTGCAGTGGCGGATTAAGACTTACTGGTGCCCTAAAGCACTGGCAAGTCTTGGTGTCCGCCTCCTTTGTACATATCGTACAAATGAAGCCATATTCTCAACTTTGTGGTGCCCCCTTTGGGCCTGGTGCCCTAAGGATGTGCTTAGTCTGCTTAATGGTTAATACATCACTGGTTGACTGAACAATATTTCCTGAAAGTATTGTCAATTTGAACTTTGGGATTTGATGCAATAATCAAATGCTCAAAGTAAAAGCTGCATACAAGCAATCTCTTTTAATCCACATCATTATAAATTTTAATGTCTTAAGCATTGTACAAATGCACCTTCACAAATACTGGTGAGGCAATATACAAAGATCTAGGAAGGGAAGGGGATGGGAGAGGAGTCTATAAAGCAAGAATAGTGATTCTTTGGATCAGTATCTTCTCCACTGTTTTTTGTCCTTTGCTAGTGACGTTCCATAGTATTATATTCTTTCTAAGAATGAGCTGAGGCAGGCATTGAAGAATGAAACAATGTTTATTGTAACAATGTTTATTGTTACAATATTTATGTAAACAATGTTTATTGTTATTATTTATTGTAACCTGTAACAGGTTACCCTAGTCTGCCGATATGTTGCTGAATCAGCCAGCTGACAGGTAACAGCTGATGCTGTCTGACAGCTCCCTTTTATAGTTCACTGTCAGGCTGCTCAGCCAATCAGAACAAACAAAACTCCCGCTCAAAATGCAGACCGACAAATAGAACTTCTGTAGAACACAATACTCCCCCAGCTAGGAGCATGCATAATCATTTAAATAGGCATGGCGTCGTCTCTCTCGCCCTGACCTGCACAGTTCAGTCTTTGCAGCTGGTTGGATTGGATCAGCTGTCAGCAAATGCTCCGGATGTGGCAGCGCTGGACTTCTCACTGAAGATGAGTTGGACTCTCTCAAGAACTCTTCATCAGGTAGGTTTGTGTCAGCACGTGTATCACTCATTGGTGTCTCATACTCCGGTGTGTCATACCCACAAAACATTCCCTCTGTTTGTTCATTCCCCTCTGAGTTACTCTGGGATGAGCCCCAATGACCTCTCAATTGGTCGATATGGCATCGCCATATTCTGCCATCCTGTAACCCATTTTTTTAAGACCTAGGGCCTGTGACAGCCTGGCAATCAGAGGGGGTTACCCCCAAAATTCCTAGCATACACAGGGTCGTTTACCTGGAATGATCTCACCTGGCTAAAAGAATCTAATGGAATTGAAAGAGAGTAGCTTGGATAGAGTCTATCTAAATTATTCCTAAGCCTCCTTCCCATGAGCATCTCTACTGGAGAACAATTTGTCACAGAGCTAGGGGGTGATATGTTGTGATAGTAAATAAGTGGCTAATTTTGAATGCCAATCTTCTCCCACGAGTCTGCCTAAAACCTCCTTGGCTGCCCTTACGGCCCTTTCAGCTTTCCCATTCACTGCTGGGTGATAAGGGGCTGTCAGAGCGTGCCAGACCACCTTCTTAGCTAGAAACAATTTGAAACTAGCTGATGCAAATTGTGGACCATTGTCCAAAACAAGAACATCTGGAAAACCATGAGTTGCAAACAAACAGTCTAATGCTTTTATGACAACTGTTGAAGTAGTAGAATGCATGAGGGACAACTCAACCCATTTGGAATAAGAGTCCACTACAATTAAGAATTTGCAGCCATGGAAAGGGCCCGCCAAATCTATGTGGACTCGTGACCATGGGGTCTTAGCTGATTCCCATTCCCCTGGATTGGCAGCTGGTGGGGCAGGCCTCGATAGTTGACATGCCTGGCATGTCCTGACCTTAGTAGTTATGTCTGCATCTATACTTGGCAACCAGACATAACTCCTTGCCAGTGCCTTTATTCTGGCAATACCCGGATGTCCTTCATGTAAACTATCTATTATCCCAGGCCTCAACCTGCTAGGAACAATGACATGGCAACCCCATAATAAACACCCCTGCTGGGTGGACATCTCATGCTGTGTGGCTCTAAATGGTAAGAATTTGGTGTCTAATTTTCCTTCAGGCCATCCCCTTCTCACCCAGTCCAAAATCTGTAATATTATTTGGTCTCTTAATGAACATTGAGCAATATCTGCTGCAGTCAGAGGTAATTATTGATCATCCAAAGAGAACATAGTTAATCATGGTGAGGGGTCAATTACAGCGGTTGGTAAAGGACAACGGTTTAAAGCGTCTGCATGACTAAGATGTATCCCAGCTCTGTATATTAATGTATATGAGTAGGGAGCAAGGAATATTGTCCACCTAGTCATTCTCGGAGACAACACAGTAGGACTTGGATGATCTCTAGACAAAATGCCTAATAAAGGTTAATGATCGGTCACAAGCTGAAAATGGTGACCATAGAGGAACTCATGAATTATTTTTATGGAAGCGACTGCTGCTAAGGCTTCCTTATCGATCTGTGCATAATTTCTCTCAGTACTTCATAAGGTCCTGGAGAAATATGCTATTGGTGCTTCCAGGCTATTTGGCAATTTGTGTGCCAACACAGCACCTATCCCAAAAGGGGATGCATCGCAGCAAAGTATCAAAGGTAAATCCCTGTCAAATTGTATTAACACACTGTCAGATGACAACAGAGCTTTGACAGCATTGAAATAGAATTCTTCTTTGGCCCCCATAACCAGGAAGCCTTCACATCCAATAATCTATGTAACGGTTCTGTCACAGAAGCCTTATGCAGAAGAAAAGGGCTATAGAAATTCAGGAGCCCCAAAACCGCTTGCAGTTCAGTCTTATTGGATGGTATAGGGGCATCCTTAATAGCTCTTATCTTTGACTCAATGGGATGAATACCTTTGGCATCTATGTGGTATCCCAGAAAATCTATTTGGCTGACTGCAAATTTGCATTTGTTTTCCTTCAATTTAAGGCCTGCTGTTTTGAAACAGGCTAGGACACTTCTGAGATGTTTGAAAAGTTCTTCTTTGTTGCAAGCAGAAATGAGAACATCATCAAAATATGGCACTACCCCCAGAATGTCCTGAAGCAGTCTCTCTATCAGGCATTGAAATAACCCTGGTGCTACTGAAACTCCAAATTGTAATTTAGTACATTAAAAAACACCACAATGGGTGACAATTGTCTGTGCCTCCTCTGTAAGGTTGTCAACAGGTAGCTGTTGATAGACCTGAGCCATACTGAGTTTTGCAAAAATAGACCCATTTTCCAGTGAATGCAACAGATACTGGATTATTGGCACTGGGTAAGCATTGGTTTGCAAAGCCTTATTTATGGTACTTTTATAGTCTGCGCAAATCCTGATAGAAGCATTGCATTTCAAAAGGTGTCAAAATAGGGGTCTCCCATTTTGCAAAATCTGTGGGTTCTAGAACCCCTTGGGTTATTAATCTATCCAATTCAGCATCTACTTTAGGTCATAATGCCAAAGGAACTCTTCTAGGTTTTAACCTGATGGGTGCTATATTGGGGTCCAAGGTAAATGAGATTGGAGTTCCTACATACTGACCAAATTCTTTGCTAAATACTTCCTTAAAATCATTTAATAATGCTTGTAAATCCTGATCCTGAATGGAATGTATTCCAGATATTGTAAATCCCAAAAATGTGAACCAGTCTAATCCCAATAGGCTTGGTAGGGTGCCTTCTACTATTGTGAGAGGAAGTAGTCCCTCAAAGTTTTGAAACTGGATATTGAATTTACCTGTGCCCATTACTGGAATGGAACACCCTTGATAGTCTTTTAAGGGCAGTTTGCATGGCTGGAGATGTTTCTTTGTGATAGCAGGAACTAACCTTTTTAACGTGCTCCAGGATACAATGGATAGCAATGAGCTGGTATCAACTTCCATTGGACACTGTTTTACTTCTAAGGTGACAGTCACATGAATTTTGTTAGTATCAATCTGGTTAAATTTGTTAGGTGACTTAGAATTGTAAGAAGCCCTAGTAATAGTAAAACATTCTTCTTCTTCTTTTTTGTAATCTAACTTGAGGCTGATATTGTGGATTAAAGTTTTTTCCTGATTTGCAAACCCTAGCTATGTGTCCCTTTCTTTGGCATTTTAAAAAATTATATTTCTAAATCTGCATGTGCATCTAAAATGATTACCACCACAACTCAGGTAGGTTGTTTGTGATTGCATAGGTTTGTTATCAGGAATCCAATTCTTTCGCTGTGGTGGAGGCTATCCTCTGAGGCAATTTACATCTTCATTGGCTTCAGAATTTTTGTCAGGAAAACTGTCATCATAATGCACAGTAGCATTCGGGTTGGATGTAGCAGTGCTATTAGAGCCTTGTATCTCAGCAGCAGAGATAATTGACATTTCTGCCACTTGAGACTCCTCAACAGCCATTTTAAGGGTTAAATTGCCCTTGGCAAGCAAGCATCTTTGAAGCCTGAGGTCTTGCACACTGCATACTAATTGATCCAGTAATTGATCCTCGAGATCCCAGAACCTGCAATGTAGTGCTGCTTTTTGGAGGGCAGCCATATATGTACTGATAGTCTCTCCCTCAGCCTGTACTCTTCTCCTGAATGCGTGCTGCCTCAAAATTCTAGAAGGTTTAGGCGAATAATGATTACTTAAAAGTTCTTGTAAATCTTCCCAGGATACCACTTTAACAGTCTGAGGCACCAACAGCACTGTGGTGGTATCAAAAACCACGGCCCCACAAAAGCTTAGGAAATATGCTTTTTTCCTATGGTTTGAAATCTCAGACAAATCAGCAGCATCTAGGAAACAGTCAAAACGATTAATGTAAGATTCCCAAGTTTCTGACGATGGGTGAAAACATGGAAATGTTGGAGCAGTCAACATCTTGTTGATCCTGAGGTAAAAAAACACACAATACCTCTGGCTCTTTCTTCCTCAGCTTTCAGGAAGGCATCCCATCCTTGTCGCCAATATTATATTTTTTCTAAGAATGAGCTGAGGCAGGCGTTGAAGAACAAAACAATGTTTATTGTAACAAAGAAACAGGTTACCCTAGTCTGCCAATATGTTGCTGAATTGGTCAGCTGACAGGTAACAGCTGATGCTGTCTGACAGTTCCCTTTTATAGTTCACTGTCAGGCTGCTCAGCCAATCAGAACAAACAAAACTCCCGCTCAAAATGCGGACGAACAATAGAACTTCTGTAGAACACAATACATAGCATTCCATAACATGTCATCTCAGCCAACCCTTCACCATCCTGTTAGATTGCAAGGTCAAATGTGATTTACTGCACATTTGACCTTATAATCTTTTCTCCACTTACCATTTCCAAATGGTCTTCCTTATTTCTTCCATTTATTGTATGCATATTCATTTTTCTTTGGGAACATATTTCAGTTATTCTGCTCCATCTACTTCTCCTAACATTTTAGTTTCTGTAATATGTAAAGATCCAACCCACTAAATAGGCATTCCGAAGCCAACAAGAATTTTTAATTTCTTCTGCAGTTAATGAGTTCTTTTCAATACGTGTTGACAATGCTGAAGATGAAAGACATAAAAACAGGGCAGACAGAAGGAGCCATTAAAAAAAAGTCTTTCTGTTTAATTAGCATCTTTTTATAAGCTTATTTGATATCACCATTTAGATATTTACCCTCACTTTTAATCTATTACATCTCAGTTGTGATTCAACCAGGCTGTCAGCTAAACTGAATTACTTTTTCTTGACTGATTTTTTTTGGGGGGGTGAAAGAAAATCTAAAGTAGGTATGAACATTATTCCTGTTTGAAATTTGGTTGCATAGTAACCAGGCTTAATTAAACTTATTATATATTTCAAAGGAACTCAAATTGCTTCTTATTTAGAAAATGCACATTTTGCAAAACTATTTATCTGTGCTGGCTCCTGCATCATGGCTACTCAAAAGCTGAATAATCGTACATGAATGATCACCAAAAAAATTGTCTTTGATTTGCAATTACATCTGTTAGCAGACATATGTGTGTTTGTGTACTGTATTTGTGTACAGACATTTGAAGGCAGTTTATTTAAAGAACATTAATTGTGGCTACTCTCTATACTCTCTACCATCTAGTTTTTATCAATAATAATATCAATAGCAGCAACAATAATAAAAAAAGGATTTAGATTCTTTCTCTGTCTCTAAGTTTTATGTTGAAAGAACTGAGACCTAATTTTAGGGCCTTTTTAATAGTCTGTCATTTAGAAGAGGAAATGTTGACCTGAAATTAAGGAAGTTATACAATGAATTCCAAAATGGAGAAGACTGAAACAGATATGGTGGTGGCTGGTTATTAAGTTAACTAACTGATGTAGGAGATTCCTTGTTCTAAGCCTTACCATATGATCAGAGTGGAGACAGCAGAATATATGATCTTCTTAAAAGAATTAGAAAGAATCCAATTAGAAAATTCCCTATTCATCTTTAGTATCAAGTATTACTTGCTCTTCATTATGATGTAGTAACAGCAAACTATACATTGTCCCGTTTCTTACTCACTCAGTGCCAATTGGTGACCTTAAGTTGTTTTTTTTGTAACATACTGCCAAATGTTGGTGCAGAGTAAAACTACTTCTGTATTTGGTGTTGTAATTATAGGAGATATCCAATAGTTTAGAGATGTAGCCCACCCATTTCTAAAATATCAAAGTGGTCTAAAATCAGGGGTGGGATTCTACCAGTTCAGCCCAGTTCAAGTGAACCAGTGGCTCCGAGGATCAGCTGGGAGCAAACTGGCTCCCTCCGATGATCAGCTGTTGGGCCTACCCACCCGCTCTAGCTCTAGTCTGTGCTTTATATCCTGTTTTTCAAGCTCAGCTGATTTGCGTGGCACAAGGGATTGCCGCGCATCAGCTATTTAACACAGAGAGATTGCTGGAGAAGGTCAGTAACAAATGCAAAGTGCGCACTCACCAAGCCAGTTGTTACACCAGTTGAATCGCACCCCTGTCTAAAATGTAAAAGATTTTACAAGAGCTGCAATCGCGCAGTGGTTAGAATGCAGTACTGCAGGTTACTTCTGCTGCCTGCAATTTGGCAGTTTGAATCCCACCAGGCTCAAGGTTCTATCTTTCTGAAGTGGGTAAAATGAGGACCCAGATTGTTGGGGGCAATAGGCTGACTCTGTAAACCACTTAGAGAGGAATGTAAAAGCACTATGAAGTGGTGTATAAGTCTACGTGCTATTGCTATTTCTCTGCATATGATGGATTAGAGATGTCTGTTTCTAATGTGGCAGTGTCAAACATGGCTGTAAATCTCAGTTTCTCCTTTTTCCCTTAACAATAAGATTATGTTAACTTGACAGAAGGCTCAAGATGATCTTTTTATTTCAGACAAGAATGAGTGTGTTTGGCCCTGTGACAATAACATACATACAAGTAACGATCTTATTTGTGCATATGTGCTGCTGGGTTGAAATTCAAAGCTTGTTCCTCCTGCTTTTCTGGATCAACAGATACTTTGTCCTTCTCTTAGCAACCTTGAAATGAATCTCATCCTTCTTTCCCTTTGTGTCTTCTCCAGCCCAGAAATAGCCAACTTTCATCTCATCAGTTTCATTCCTTACATGGGTAACAGATTCAGTCAGTGATGATGAAGTTTCCAATGGTGTGAAGGCAGATCACTGATACTAAATACAGAAGGTTGTCCAATAAATAAATATAAATAAATAATGTGTGAAAAATATTCAACGGGTGTGGAGGTCAGGGGAACCAGGTCGTTTAGATATACATTTTTTAAAAATCCCTTTTTTTAAATCTAGTTTTGTTTTGTTTTTTAATTCGGCACAATTAAATTATTTCATTTGAAGTATATATGTGATGCAAAAATGGGTGCTTTCGGTCACTGTACATAAGGTTTTTTTTTGTGTGTGTGAATGTGTGTCTGTCTGTCTGTTTGAAAAAGACAATGTTTTAATGCAGTCAATTTGAAAAAAAAAAGGCTGAGTTGTCCCCTTATTTCCTGTGACTTTCAAAATGACATAAATATACTTTTAGAACAATTTTTGTCTCTTCTCATCCTCCTCCTCCTCCTCCTCCTCCTTCACCTTCACCTTCACCTTCTTTTCTTCTCTTCCTCTTTCTCCTCCTTCTCCTCATTTTGTCCTGAAGGAGCCCACTTCATTCCATTCCAAATAGATACTTCAATGAATCTTCAGATTATGGATTCAAATTCAGGAAGATGATTTTGTAAGGATTGGTGTTAAAACTCTCTTCTTTCCCTTTTGTTTATTGGACACAACATGAAGAACATCATGGAGGGAGAAACAAAAAATATCAAGATGGTGAGGGTGCAAGAACAGGCTGCTTGGACAAATTGTTGGCCTTTCTTCCCTCTCTTTGAGCCTTTCCCCCAGCCTCATCAGAGTAGAATTGCCAATAGAGCTGCCATTTTGAGATGATGGGAGCAACTAGGAAGGGAGAAGGGCCGGGGCCTGTTTGGGAAGCTCTTCAGCCACCAGCAACAGGGAAGTGTGGCAGACAAAACGGAGAACCTCCTTTTCCTTCAGAGAGAATGGACCATCATGGGGGGGGGGGGCGAGGGGAGAACCAACCATGGAAAGCACAACTTGGAAAGATGCAACTGGTCTATCTTGTGCTCATTAATAGAGGAGAAAAAAGAGGGAGAAATCCCAGAGGGAGGAGATAAGATAGAAGAGGCTCCATAAGAGGAAAATGTTACTATATAATAGCATTTAGTGCAGTAGTAGTAGAATATGCTATAGAGAAAAAAATAATAGTTGTCATATTAAGAGTAAAGTAACAATAATAATGGAAACAGAGGATGGAAGAAGATGGAGATAATGAAGCACTCGTGTGAGCTTAGAGGGAGATATAAGTAAGCCACCTGGTTCAGGGTCCAAGATACTTTTGTGTCTCTCCTGAATATGGGTCAATTGAGTTTAAAAAAGTTTAAAATAATTGAGCATGGTTTAAAAAAGAAGCAGTGACTATGAGCCTGACCAAGCAATCAAAATCCTGCCCTCTTTTTTTTACATTGCGCATGTGACAAGTGTTAAGAAAGGCTCATGTTTTCAATTGCAAAATCACATCCACAATCTTGATTTGTCTTTACTTCCCTGCCATCATCATTGCAGACACCTCTACAAAAGACTTCCTCACTTTCCCACCACTCCACCCAGTTTCACACGGGAAAAAAATGGAGATCTGGGTGGGCTGCACATAACAAGCACTGACCAGAGGCAATTTTCAGTCATCCCGTGATACTAAAGGAAAAACAAGCTAGGGCATTGTCCCTTTCCAAAAATGGGAGAAGAGGGAACGAAGCCACTTTCTTTCACTTGCATTATCCCTCTGCCCCAGGCTTCAAGAGATTTTGGTGATCTTTCTGAAAGAAGAGGAGATTCTTAAACCATGACAATAAGGCTAAAGAGAAGGATCTCCAAACTTAGCAACTTTAAGATTTGTGAATTTAAACTCCCAGAATTCCTCAGACAACCATGCTGGCTGGGGAATTCTGGGAGTTGAAGTCCACAAATCTTAAAGTTGCCATGTTTTGAGACCCCCTGGTTTAGGAGAAAAGGTAGCTGACAAAAAAAGTTATAAAGATAACAAAAATAAAAAAATTAAGATGTATGAGAGAGAAGATAGAGATAGATAGACAGATAGACAGATAGACAGATAGACAGATAGACAGACAGACAGACAGATAGATAGATAGATAGATAGATAGATAGATAGATAGACAGACAGACAGACAGACAGACAGACAGACAGACAGAGAGAGTGTGATGACCCAGAGTGTAACACAAATGTTCTGTACAGAAATCTGCATACTCGAAATCCGGCAACCCGGATTGGCTAAAACGCACTGCCACCGGATTGGCTGAGTGCGCGGCACTGATTGGTCGCTCGGGATCGCCCGCGATTGGCTGAGCCGATCGCGGGCGATTCAAAACGACCCGATTGGCCGCAGCACTCAGCAGAAGGTCTTTTTAAGCCGCGCTTCTTCCCCACTTTCCCCACTTGTGTTTTGACCCCAATAAACGAGCTGAACCAAGTCACTGACTCGCGTCATTTGTTCGTATGAGATATACGACACTGGCGACGAGGATGGGATACTAGCAAATCCCACACCGCACGTGGCCCACGGAACCGCAACCGGCAACATGGCCAGCGGCAACGTGCCACCCGCTCCTTTCAACGCCGCTACTGAAGAATGGGAATCTTACATCGACCGATTCCTCATGTTCTTAGAGAGCAACAATCTCAAGGACGCGAACGGACAGAGGAAACGGGCCGTCTTTCTCACGCACTGCGGCCCCGCGGTTTTCAAAATGGCAAAAGCCCTTGCCAAGCCGCTCGATGTGAAGGTCATGGACTGGGACGATCTCGAACCCCTGCTGAGGAGCCACTACGCACCCGCTGTGCCCACCCTCATTCGTCGGCACGAATTCTACCGCCGCGACCAGAAGCAAGGTGAGAGCGTCAGCAAGTTTGTGGCAGAGCTCAGGGACCTCGGAGGGCTATGCGGGTTTACCGATCTAGACGAAGCCCTGAGGGACCGCGTCGTCCTCGGCCTCCGGGATCCCGTCCTGCAAAGCCGGATCATGGCAAAGGGCGACATCTCCCTCGCTGATGCCCTCGCAGACGCCACGGCGGCAGAAGCGACCCGGAGATCCGCAGCCCAACTGAAGCAAACCGGCACCGCAGAACGGACCACCGCAGCCGCGACCGACGACAACTACCGAACAGCCACCTCCACGCACCACGGCGACCTCGAGTCCTCCTCAGGCTCGGAAGACGACGAGGAAGATGTCCATCGCATGCAGACGGGGCGCGACCGGCGCGACCCACGGAACCGAAGATCAAAGTTCCAGTGTGCCGGCTGCGGGGGTGAGCATCCAAGGTCAGAATGCCGTTTTTTAGACGCGATCTGCCGCCATTGCGACAAACGGGGACACATCGCAAAGGTCTGCCGCCTAAAGAGGAACCACAGCCCCCGCCACCGAGACACAACCCCCCGAAGACGCGACACCACCAGGCGCAACAACACTCCACCAAGAAACCGCGATCGGGACAGCGAGAGCCGCTGGAGCCGGGAAGCGAGGAACCGCCGTTTACACGAAGGCCGCCAGCGTGAGGAAACCCACCAAACGGTCATCGTCGGCCATTCCTCCAACTGGGACAGCCGGAAGGTCCACGTGGAGGTCGAGATCGAGGACCGCCCCTGCAAAATGGAAGTCGACTCCGGGTCGTACCTGTCCATGGTCGCATGGCGGGAAATTAAGCGACTAGTACCTTCCATGAAGCGGCACGAGCTGGAGAGCCAAACACTCGTCCTCAAAGATTACCAGGGGAATCGCATCCCCGTGGTGGGGACCGGGCACTTCAAGGTCACCTTTAAAGGGCGCACCGAGATACTCCCGCTAACAGTCGTCGAACGAGACCGCCCCAGCCTATTGGGACTACAATGGTTTGCGCCGCTGGGACTAGAAGTGACCGGCACCAACCACATCGCCGAAGCAGACTGGGAGGAACAGCTCGTGCGCGACTTCCAGGAGGTCTTCGACGGGAACCTAGGCAAGTACCGGGGGCCCCCAATATCGTTCAGCCTAGACCCCACCATTGCACCCATCCGCCTCAAACCCAGGCGAGTACCTTTCGCCCTCCGACCCAAAATCGATGAGCAATTAAACAAGCTCATCGAACAGGGAGTCCTCGAGGCCACAGATCATGCCCGATGGGAGACCCCCATAGTCACCCCGATAAAGCCAGACGGGTCGGTGAGAATCTGTGGGGACTATAAGGCCACCCTAAACCGCGCGCTACAACAAAGCGCCTACCCCGTCCCAGTAGTACAACACCTCTTGCACTCACTGGGAGGAGGCAGGGTCTTTGCCAAACTCGACCTGGCACAAGCCTATCAGCAACTGCCGGTAGACGAGGAAACCGCCGAAGCGCAGACAATAGTCACACACCGGGGGGCCTTCCGCTGCAAGAGGCTGCAATTCGGAGTCAGCGTAGCCCCGGGGGTATTTCAAAGCCTGATGGAAAGACTCCTCCGGGGCATCAAAGGGGTGGTGCCGTACTTTGACGATGTATTGGTAGCCGGGGCTGATCGGAAACAATTAGAGGACCGCCTACGGGAAGTACTGAGGAGATTCCAAAACGCGGGGCTCAAGGTTAAGAGAGAGAAGTGCCAACTGCACACAACAAGGGTCGAGTTCCTGGGGTATTTACTAGATCAGCATGGAATCCACCCCACCGAGGGCAAAATAAAAGCCATTAAAGAAGCCCCGAAGCCCCGAAACAAAACGGAATTACAAGCGTTCCTGGGGTTAATAAATTTCTACAATGTTTTCCTGCCCCAAAAGGCGACCGCGGCGGAGCCATTGCATAGGCTGCTCGACAAGGCAGCCACCTGGACGTGGGGGAGACGAGAAGAGGACGCCTTCAACAGAACCAAGGACCTTCTCACATCAGACGCTGTCCTCATCCAGTACAGCGAGACACTCCCCATCACGGTAACGTGCGACGCATCCCCCTTCGGAGTAGGAGCCATCCTCAGCCACACCCTCGCCGACGGAAAAGAAGCGCCCATCGCTTTTTTCTCGAGGACCCTCTCAAAACCCGAACGAAACTACAGCCAATTGGATAAGGAGGCTCTGGCCATCGTCGCGGCCGTAAAGAAATTCCACGAATACCTTTACGGCAGGACCTTCACCATAATCACGGACCACAAACCACTGCTGGGAATACTGGCAGGAGACCGGGCCACACCAATCATCCTCTCCCCAAGGATGACAAGGTGGTCCGAATTTCTTGCCGCCTACAATTACCGGCTAATCCACCGCCCCGGCAAAACAATTCCGCACGCAGACGCCCTCAGCCGCACACCGTTGCCAACCCTGGACGACGACCCAGCACCAACCACGTCTACCCTGAGCATCGAGACCTTACCCAACCTACCCCTGACCGCGTCAGACATTGCCCTAGCAACCAATAAAGACAGACGTCTGGCGCAGGTCCTGAGATGGGTGGGGAAAGGCTGGCCGGAAAAAGAGGAAGACAGCGAGTTCAAAGCTTACCGGAGCCGACAAACAGAACTGTCAACACAAAAAGGTTGTTTATTGTGGGGGGACAGGGTCGTAATCCCGGAAAAATTACAAAAAAAAGTCCTAAGCATGCTGCACGAAGGGCACCCCGGCATCGTTAGGACAAAAGCCCTGGCCAGAAGCCACGTCTGGTGGCCAGGGATGGACAAAGAGATCGAAGCCTGGGTAGCCTCCTGCAAGCAGTGCCAGGAATCAAGACCAAACCCCCCCGCCGCCCCGAGCCGAGAGTGGGAAACCCCCAGGGGTCCATGGTCCCGAATCCACGTAGATTTCGCGGGACCAACCAAAGGACACACCTTCCTGATAACCGTAGACGCTTACTCAAACTGGCTGGAGGTAAGCAACATGAAGACGACCACCACAGACTCCGTCATCAGAGAACTCAGCAAACTCTTCGCAACCCACGGCCTCCCAGATGTCATCGTATCGGACAACGGCCCCCAGTTCACCGCACTACCGTTCGAGAAATTCCTAGCAGAACGAGGAATCCGACACGCATTAACAGCACCGGCGCACCCGGCGGCGAACGGTAGGGCGGAGAAAATGGTCCAATTCACAAAAAAGACCATCCAAAAGATCGAAACCGGCGACATACAGGACAAGATAAATCGAATGCTCCTAATTCAACACATAACCCCGAGTACCACAACGAACAAGAGCCCAGCGGAGCTACTAATGGGAAGAAAACTGCGATCCCCGCTCGACCGCCTGCACCCCACATACAACCCGGAAAGACCCCCTGATTCTACCAGCAAACACAGAACATTCTCACCGGGAGACAAGGTCTACGCAAAAAACCTCACCGGAGACCCCCTCTGGGTACCGGCAACGATCACCCAAGCAACAGGGCCACTCTCGTACCGCCTCCAAACAGCTGACGGACGAGCATGGAAGCGCCACATCGACCAACTGAGATCAAGAACCACCGCGGGAAACACAACCGACACGCAGACACCAGGTACAGAAGGGAACCGGCAAGACACCAACCAAGAGGGGAGGGAAGACCCCAAAGAACAAACCCACCCGAAAAGGAACCAGCAGTACTCACCATCTGAAGAACCGGAGAGCGACCCACTCGAAGCCTCGCCTGGAAGGAACAGCCGAGCCAGCTCAACCGACCCTGGAAGCCCAAGCGGGAGCAGCCAAGCCAGCTCAACCAGCCCGGAAAAGCCGAGCGGGAGCAGCGAAGCCAGCAGCTCGACCGACCCGGGAAGACCAGGAGGGAGCCGCGGCGAGAGGCCTGACTCACCCTTCCAGGCGGTTCCATCAACGAGGCGGAGAGCGACAGGAGTCCCACCCGAACCGGCCGACAACCAGATGACAACTGACCAACGCAAGTCAAGTAGGAAAATACGGAGCCCCGCCTACTTACGGGACTACGTCACGTAGGACCAAACCAAGAGGGGAGGGGTGTTCTGTACAGAAATCTGCATACTCGAAATCCGGCAACCCGGATTGGCTAAAACGCACTGCCACCGGATTGGCTGAGTGCGCGGCACTGATTGGTCGTTCGGGATCGCCCGCGATTGGCTGAGCCGATCGCGGGCGATTCAAAACGACCCGATTGGCCGCAGCACTCAGCAGAAGGTCTTTTTAAGCCGCGCTTCTTCCCCACTTTCCCCACTTGTGTTTTGACCCCAATAAACGAGCTGAACCAAGTCACTGACTCGCGTCATTTGTTCGTATGAGATATACGACAACAAATGTAACAAAATCCAAATCGTAAATAAATGTACTTTAATGCCTCCAACTTGGCCCCACTGTTCAATAATACTCAGTTGGAGATAAAACCTACTCAAAAATAGTCTTGAAAAGAAAGCAATACAGTCCAAACCTAATGAGCAGATCGAGGTGAAATAAAAAACCAAACAAACTACAAGGATGAAATTTCCACAACAGAACAGGAGAAGTATTTACCAAATTCAAGGAGATAACAAGGCACAGTCTGTTGGAAGGATGCCAACCAAGATAACTTCAAAATAAAACACACTTTGTTTCCAGCATTTGCCAGTATGCAGGTCCAAACTCTTATTCAGTTCTCACACCTGCAGCCCATGAAGAGGATCAAGGCCCTCTCCTCCCGAGGAGACCACATCTCTCCCTTATCCTCTCCTCCCTGTGTGCCCTAGGATGGATAGGGGATGGGCCTGGGTCCTCCTCTGACTGCTCAGCCAGCCTCTGCCTTTCCCCAGCCTCCTCCACAACCTCTGGAGCCACACTTCCACTCCCTGTCAGCTGTTCCTCCTCTCCCTCAGAGTCAGTCTCCACCAGGGGCATGACAGAGAGAAAGAGAGGAGAGGGAGAGAGAGATATGATAGATATAAATTAGATGATCGACACAAACTTTTCATAACTTACCATATATAAATCTGATTCAGAAAAGTTGCACACACATATGCCATCAAAACATGCTCTTGGTTAAAATAGGAAAATTATTTTAATATCATCTACAGCCAACGTTCTTCTCAAATGTAAAGTGTGGAGTGCTAACGATAGAAAAGCTTTATTGAGATGACTTTTTCGTGCCTATATTCAAGAAGTGGAACTTGTGTTAAATTGTGAACTTTCAGCTGCCTAATTGTCTTTATTCTGATGACCCAAATTAGGTGGGAAGAAAAGGTTTGAACAATCTCGCCAAATCTGTCAGACCAATCCCAATAGGTGTTACAAATCTGCTGTGATAATTGCATGAGAACAGTTCTAGATAGGATTCCTGGTTGAGACATTCAGACCATTGTGTTATGGCTTTAGGTTCAAACCAATGAGAGTGTGCCTGTTAACTCAGATGAAATGAATCAGCGAATGCATTAAAGTCTTGACACTTCTTTGAATATAAATAGTACCAATCCCTTTTGGTGTTAACTGCTGGATATAAATAGCACTAAACAAGTAATCTGAATATATTACCCACCATCCTTTCCATGTTCATATTTGATATTCCCAAAGCCATTGTTAATATAGTTGCAAAAATTGTCAGTTGCATTGTGTTACTGGGAGTGTGAACGCGTTAAGGGCATTAACCTTCCAGAAATACTCATGTCCTGAGAAGCCAACATGCAAACACTTAATTAAACCTACATTTCACAAATTGAGCTCACAAGAAACTGAATCATTTGTTCCATAACACTTAGCTACTAACAGAAATAGGAATTATTTTATTTATGAGCTAATAAGAGGCCCAGTGTAATTTGTAGCTACTCTATGGCCTAAGAATTGGGAAATTCAGGTGTAAATTCTTGCTCAGCCAACATATCCATTGGGTGCCCTTGGGCAAAATCATATTCTCTTCGCTTAACCTCCTAGCAGAGAGGAAAAGCCAGGATATAAATGTAGCAAACTAAATATATAAGTGGCTCAATACATATTTGCTGAATTTCTTATTGTGTAAAATCAGATTAGAAGTGCTCAATTCAAGTCACACATTCAACTCAATTAATTTTCTCTGATATTTGTCTTTAACAAAGTAGAAAGTAATCTTACGAACATCCTTATTAGTAGAAGGAACAGGGGTAATTCAGCAACTCTGAAAACAAGAGTTGGCTCCTGCCAAAAACAACTTTCACCAAATCTAGGGATTAAAATGCATTCTGGGATTATATTAGACATCAGTGAATGCCCTAAAACTTCCAATGGGCACTTATTCGCTTCAGAGAACCTTTAGGGAGAAAACAATTTGCAGGAAATAAATGCTTCATTCTTCTGCGTTTACTGCTTCTTCTCTGAAACAATCACACACACCCCTCCTAAAAACAAGTCAGAATGCAAGTTGGAAGGGTAAATAAGAGCAGAGGAATTTAGCAGTTTCCCAGTTTGTCTTTACCTAGCCCCAAGCACCAACTACAATGTTACAGCTGTCTACTATTGGTCCAGATTTCTACCCTCTATAAAGATGCATACAGTGGTATAATGTCTATAGTTATCCAGGACATGGTTGTCCCAAATGTGTCTTTTTTTTTTCCTTCAAGAAGCCACTGGACTTTCTTGTTTTTCTTTGAAGACGTTTCGCTTCTCATCCAAGAAGCTTCTTCAGCTGAAGCTTGGATGAGAAGTGAAACGTCTTCAAAGAAAAACAAGAAAGTCCAGTGGCCTCTTGAAGGAAAAAAAGGCACCTTTAGGACTACAGTGGTATAGTTTGGTTGTTAAGTTCTATTTACCCACCTTTCCCATTCAACCTCTGTGAAAATATATCTTGAGAACATACATATTGATTTTTTTTCTATCCTCCTTCAAAAACTGATGTGTGTTTTATCATAAAGCAGCGAGGAAATACTGAACCTATCATTAAGGCCCACTTATTTTCCCCCCTCCAAATAACATATGGTAAAGGTAAAGGTTCCCTGTGCACATATGTGCTAGTCATTTCTGGCTCTAGGGGGCAGTGCTCATCTCCGTTAAGGAGCCAAAGAGCCTGCACTGTCTGAAGACATCTCCAGGGTTCATGTAGCTGGCATGATTAAACACTGAAGGTGCACAGAACGCTGTTACCTTCCCACCAAAGTGGTCCCTATTTTTCTACTTGCATTTTTACATACTTTTGAACTGCTAGGTTGGCAGAAGCTGGGACAAGTAACAGGAGCTCACTCCGTTACGCAGTACTAGGGATTCGAACCGCCAAACTGCCAACCTTTCTGATTGACAAGTTCAGCGTCTTAGCCACGGAGCCACCACGTCAAATATCAAAATGCTATTTAATTAAAAGCAACCCAGAATCTGTCGATTTTAGTATAAACCACCTCTGTAACATTTATTTAGTATCAAGGCTGGTGGGTGGCCCTAACTCCTCCCCTTTCTGTATCTTCACTGATTGTTACGTTCATTTCAAAGAGATGGGACTTCAATCATGGGCTGTATATTGTATCTTGCCTTTTTTTTTTTTGTCCTCTGCTCTCCACTGTCTTGCAGACAATGCTGGTAAAAGAAGACAACTACCTCAGTGCTTCATGTTACACAACAGTTCCAGTTGATATCCTTGACTTCATGCCTAAATTATACCACAATAATCTACTGCCTGACACAAAAGTAGATATTGTACACAGGGGTGGGCTTCAAAATTTTTAGCAATGGGTTCTCTGGATGGGTGTGGCTATGGTGGGCATGGCCATGTTGGGTGTGGCTTACTGAACCACGGCAGGGGGGCTGTTTTTGCCCTCCCCGGGCTCTGGAGGTTTTCCTTGAACCTCCAAGAGGTCGAAAATGGCCTCCCTGGGCTCTGGAGACTCTCTAGAAGCTGGAAATGGGTCCGTTTCTGGCCTTCCTAGACTTCTGGAGGCCTGTTTTTTGCCCTCCCCAAGCCTCTGCACCTTCCCTACGCTTACCTGCATCCAAAATGGGCCAGTCCTGGGAGGCGCAGGGTGGGGTGGGCAGAGCCAGCCAGGAGTGGGATTTGGGGGTTCTCCAAACTGCCCAGAATCTTACCTAGGGGCTCTCCTGAACCACTTTGAACAACCAGCAGCCCACCCCTGATCGTAGACCACACCTAACATTTTCTCCTGGCTTTACCCCGGTATTTGGTATTTCCAGAAAATCTGGGAGGACATGGTTGTGAAATGATGTTTTACTCACTGGCCCTTGAGAAGGGAATATTAGTGGGTGACTGTTCAATTATCATTGTATCAATATTTGTAGGTCAGTGTTGAACTGCAAGTAAACAACCAAGCACAGAGAGCACCAAGGAACCCATAATGATCACTGTTCTAGAGAAGACACAGAATCATTTCCTATCATAATCCTGGATGGATGAATCAGAATTAGCAATAGCATTTAGACTTATATACCACCCCATAATGCTTTTCTGCAGTCTCTGGGCAGTTTACAATGGCAGCCAAGTGCCCCAAACAATCTGGGGCAATAGGCTTACATTGGGTCCTCATTTTACTGACCTTGGAAGTATGGAAGGTTAAATTAACCCTGATTAGCCCATTAATTAGCCCATCATAATCAAACTCAAGAACTCATGGATTATCAGGAGCCCCAATCCAATATATGCTATAGCCCATTGTACTGCAGCTGTAGAGGGATCTCATTTTCAGATATAAATATAAAGCACCTGATTTTTAATCTTTAGCAGTGCTTAAAACTATGGGAACCCATGGCAGTCCTTTTCTCCATAGCCATTTGAATAACCCTACCATATGTTTAATGACCTGAATTTTGTGTCAAACATTTTCAAATGAGGGTATCATAATGAGGTCAGTGAAATAGCAATTTTAGGAAGTGTGAGATCCTGGGGAAAAAAAAAAGGTTAAAAGTACACATTCCCCAAAAGGACAACTGTGAGCCTGAGAACATGAATCATTTGCTGGCGCCTTCACAGTTGTTATAATTTAATAACCGCCACCTCTGGCAAGATCCTTTCCCCCAACCATCTGTTTTTGAAGAGTTGGTGGAAGTGAGATAATGCATGTAGACCGTCTGGAAACATTTTTTTAACACTTAAATTGCATTTTTGATATCTTGCCAGCAGGTAATATTAAAAGTTTCACCTGAAGGAAGGAAAAATGATCCATTTTTACACTCATATGAAAGTAGTTGTGATCAACAATAAAAAAAATTGCTATGACTTAATAAGTTAAGTTAAACAATAGGTCTTTACATTGAAAAAAGTGCCAGCAGTACTGTGCCATTGGCACTTAGAAAGGGTTCGGAATGAGATTTGCTTGTTATAATTCAGTTTTCCTTCAAAAAAAAAGCCCCCAAACCCACAGTTTCTGCATTCAGAATAAATTTACACAAATGTTTTATTTATTCCTCTATCCTATTGTCATTCTGAGTGTTCTCACAAATCAGAACATTTTGGCCACTCTCTTCCTTTCCTATAACTCATAGTAAATTATTTGACAGCACTTTCTTCATTCACTAAGAACAGCAGAACTCTGCCAAACATCTAAGCAGAAAATGAAAAAGAAGTTTCAGTCATAGGGGGGAAAAAACAACTTTATACGTAAATAGATGACCCATCATCAGAAACTCTTATTTTTCAACATTCCTGTGTTATAAAACTTAGCAGTCACTATATATTTATTCAGAAAATTATGCATGAAGGCTAGAATCTTTGTTTCTAAAACAACACCAGCAAAAGCCACTACAGCATATTTCCCTCAATATTCCTGTGGCGATAAGAATGTCAGTATTACACTATCTACCAAGAAGAAATTATGTGTTGTTATTTTAAGCCAAGAAATTTTTTTTAATGAGCATGCATGTTACATCTAGAAATGGATTATAAATTCTTCTACAAATACTTCACACAGAAATTGTCGGTTTGGTTGACCTAATCCTTATGAAAAACCCTGTGGCCTACTTTTGAAGTCCTTATTTGTTTCGGTGCACATTTCTTGGTTCAGCCTTAACATTTCAGTTGTTGTTATAAATCAGATTTGACCAACTGGGAGCATTCCGGAAGTATTGATTTCAACTCTCAGAATCCCCAAGTTTAAGGAGTATTGTCAAGAATTCTGGAGATTAAAGACCATGCATAGCTTGGCAGGTTGGTGGTTGTGGTGATGTTTAAATTGGGAAGGCAGCTTTTATATGGACAACCACTAGATGGCAGCAAAAAGCTATAGAAGACAATGTACGCAGCCTAGTGGATTTCTACAGTCTAGATCTGGTAACCGTGAGCTGTAGATCAAATCAGCATAAAATGTGACTCCAGACCCCAAGCAAAGTATTGCAGTAGCTCTAGTATTGGTTTTTCATCCCTCTGCAGAAAACCCTGGGATTGATCATACTGCCAACAGGCCACAATAAATATCTGGTGAACAGCTTTCTAAGTTATACATAACACACTATTTCTCAGTTCTTGGCTCCATTTTTCTCAGGTCTGTCGCCATGCCTCATCCTTAGCCCAGCATTAAGTCCTACCTTGGCCATTCCAAGCTTAATCTTGCAATAAGTAACTGTAGATCCCAGAAGAATTGCTAGTGATTCTGTATCTGGCAGAAGGAGGGTTTGTCTCTGCTGATGCTTTATTGCAGGCTTGTCAAACTTGTGGTATCACAAGTATTGGGACTTTTTCCCCTTCACTAAACTGGGCAGGGGCGGGGCCAGCATGTGATGCATCTGGCCTGCGGGCTGCAAGTTTGACATCCCTGCTATATTGGGTTATCTATCACCCCTCCCATCTTCTTCAGACTAAATTTAGCAGGCAGTTGGTAAGCCATCATTGTCACATCCTCACTGTCTTCGAGAGATGCTAAAGCAAGGGTCTTCAAACTTGGCAAATTTAAGAATTCCTGAGCTAACATGACTGGAGGATGAATTTTGGGAGTTGAAGTCCACAAGTCTTAAAGCTGTCAAGTTTGAAGACCCCTGTACTAAAGGAACACCAAAATGGCAAGCGACAGAGTTTTGCCCACTTCATATTAAAAAGTAGACAGTATACTTACTTATTCTCAAGCCTGGTAATACTAAATGTGGGTTTGCACTACTGGCTGGGAAATTCTGGGAACTAATGTCCACACATCTCAACATTGTCTGGAGCTACAAAGATTGCAGTAGACCAATATGATGCACTCACCTCCTCATCTCCACAAAGAGGTCTCTAGTTCCACCTTCTGCAGCCTTCCATATTCTTGGGAAGAGGTGAGCCAGTTCAGAATGCTGCCAGCATTGATTTCATCACAAAGAAATCCTGACTCTGTGCCAGTTTAATTCACAAGAAGCAAAGAAATACCTTTTAGGGTTTTTTTTCCCCTCGAGAACTTAATCAAATGGAGAGTAGTTTGAAGTCCTTTTAGAATGAGTGGGGTAATTTAATAACGAAATGGCAATGTTTTATTGTGCCTATCAAGGTTAAGGAATTAACAGACAGGATAGGTAAAGAGGGGAGAGCATAGAAAAAGAAGAATTGAATTAGTAATACAAAGCAGATTTTCTGAAATTGATTAGTTCCTCTACCTGGTCATGATAGACAAATAGAACAAGGTCGTAGGACACAGGATAAGAAAATAAAACAAAGGTAAACAAAGACAAAGATATTGTCAAGAGCTCAGATCATTCCAGAAAATAAATCCAAAATCTTAATCTGCATCTACCACCATTGTTCCTATATTGTTCTTGCTTTCCCCCATTTCTAAATAAGGGGACTTTGGTTATCTGGTTTAAAATCAATTGGCTCAGCCCTATTTCTTTCATATGAGAGAAAGTTCAATAAAGGTAATAATTAATATATTTTGGAAAAGTTTATTTCAGAGGTGAATTTACCTGCTTCTTACTGGTTGTTCAAATGCCAGGCATGAAATATCAGGTCTAGATGTGAAGATTCAATTAAACTGATTTATTGCTACAAAGCCTAGGCATAGGAATTTTCTCAATTAACAGTTAGCACCAGTTGGAGTTTGATAAGGGCCAATTGGACTGAGTTTGTTTGTGGCTATATAGAGATTCTAGGCTGACCCTCTTTTAACTTCACCCAGTTTTCAGGCTCTGATTGTCTCTGTCTGTTATCTAAATTGTTATGTCCTTGGGACTGGCTGAAGTCCCCAACCAAGTCTGTTCCTGTTGTGGGGGCGTTTGCAGCTCCCATTGGTTCGCTCCCTTCGACAGCTGGCTATAAAAGCCGGCTGCTGGGTTGAGCCAGCCGCTGTTCGCTGGGCATGTCTGCTAGTTAGTTGGCAGACGCGACAGCCCTTTATTCAGTTGAATAAAGCCGTTCTTGTTATGCTCTGGTCTAGCCTCTCTTTACTCGATCCACAACATAAATAGACAATTTAGGTTTGTCTCACAGATCAGATTACATTTTTCTTTAAGAAATCTGTTTTTAATCTCATTGGTTGGAAATTTCCTCCATGTTGCTGTTTTTCACTGTCACATTGATTCTAGTCATTCCCTTAGGAATGACACCAAGACACAAACACTTGGATCAAGTATCACATTTTTGTTTGTCTGGACTCAATTCCATCAAGTTTTTGGAATCCACCATTGGTCCATTGCACTGGCTGGTCCTACAGCCCATAGACATTTTGAAACGGACCCATCTACCCTGCCCCAAGATAAGAAGGCAGGGTACGTTGTGGGTCCCATTTGTTAAGGATGTGCTTCTCAATGATGGCCCCTTTGTTATGGAACCTTACTCCCCTGGAGATATGATTGGTCCCCCCACCATGCTGCTTTTTCAAAAGACATGATTTTGTCAGTGAGCCTGGGGACCCCAAATGGAAATAGAGCCAATCAAAAACGTTGGTCTGATTCTGTTATGCTGCCATAAGAATGTGGGGTTTTATCGTTTCTATATTGTGGGTTTTCAACTTTGTAAGCCAGTCAGAGTCACCTATATATGAATTGAATAGAATGAATAGAAACTTGTTTCATATAATAAATAATAAAATAATTATGTTAAATTATTTCTGTATTTACACTAGCCGACTCAGTCCGTTAGAACATTGAAAATGTGAGCTGAGCAGTCCCCCTGGTGTTCCACCCAACTATTTATCCTACTGTTTTTTTCAGTATGGGACAGCTTAGATGATTCTTCTACTTCCACCAGGGATGGAATTCTATTAGTTCAGACCAGTTTGGTTAAACCGGTAGTTCTGGTGATCATTTGGCCCCGCCCTCCTGCCCCAGCCCTTTTTCTATGCTTTATTTCCTTGCTTTTTAGCACAGCTGATTCACGTGGCAGAGTGGTTTGCCGCCCATCAGCTGTTTTACTCACCAGGGCTGCAGAAGAAGGTAAGTATTATAGCTAAAAATGGTCTTTTCTAAATGCTGGGTATCCACACAAAGCACATGGTCACCAAACTCGTTGTTACACCGGTTGAATTGCACCACTGAGTTCCACCCGTGCCAGTTCCTAATTCAGTTCTTACCAGCATAGTTTCCATTATTTGTTTTTGTTTTTTTAATAAAGTGCTCCTAAAAGACAGAATGATAAGCTTTGGAAAAATGATTCAAAGGTCTGAAGGCCTTCCTTCTTTATTATGCATGCTGCATTTGAGGCTAATGAAGCATACCCCTGAAGCTGATACTTTTATAGATAAAGAGACATCATGTTACATAGCCTATTTATTTCATCAGCTCCATCATACTGTATTCAACACAAAACACAATCAGTGTCTTGTCCTTCAGTGCAGACAGCTAACAGGCATTTTTGCTAATGCCTCACTTAACGTTTGTTGTCCCATGTGTATTTTAACATATTATCTATGAATGAAGATGCAGGGGGAAAAAAATAGGTCATGCTTTATATGCGTTTATTGAAAAATTGTATTGAATCCCAAACAGGGGTGGGATTCGAAAATCCCAACAACCAGTTCTCTGCCTGGTTGCTGGGTAGCCATGGCCATGGTGGGTGTGGCCTACCAGAACTTCCAAGAGGGCTGTTTTTCACCTTCCCCAGAGTCCAGAGGCTTCCCTTAGGCTTCTGGGAGGGTGAAAACAGCCTTCTCCGGGCTCTGGGGGAGCTTCAGAAGCCAGAAACAGACCTTTTTCTAGACTTCTGGAACTTCCAGGAGGGCCGTTTTTCACTCTCCCAAAGCTTCCGCATGGACCCTGCACCTACCTGCATCCAAAGTAAGCTGTGTGGAGACTCCGGGGCGGGGCAGGTTGGGGTGGGCAGTGCCAGCCAGGCAGTTCAGCAAATCAGATGTAAATTTAACATCCAGTTCACCCGAACCAGCTGAATCCCAACCCTGGGTGTAAACTTGACTAATCTACTTTACATTGTTCATATTATTATGGATGGTTGCAAGGTCAGCCAGATGTTTGGATTTACCATTTTTATCTACCTATCGAGTCCTTCACAAGTTCTGGGATAGGCAGATGTTGTTTGATGGCGTTAAAGGTAAGAACTGAATTAGGAACTGGCATGGGTAGCATTATTATGTAGGATGTAAGCTGTAAAGTGAAGTTGCCTTTTGCAATTGACTGGTGATGATTTTGTCAGTGATGAGGGTATTCAAGTGATGCTCCAGTTCTTTTGCAATCGCACTCAAGACATCTATAATATTATTGGTACTATCTTTGCTTTCTTTTGCTACAGTCATTCTACCTCTACTTGTAGGTCTTTGTATTTCTCTCCAGTTCTTTCTCTTCTATTGTGCTGTCTTCAAGTATTGTAATGTCCACTATTTATTTATTTGTTTGTTTGTTTAGCCATTCTTATTCATAATTGTTAAATCTGGGGTGTTAGGTGGTAGGTGCTTGTCTGTTTGATCTCTAAAACCCCAGAGCACTTTAGCTTCTTCATTTTCTATTATTTTGTCTGTTTGGTGGGCTCACAATCCCTGGCTTGCAGGCAAGTAGTACTTCTTGCAAATCTTCCAATGAACCATTGTCATGTCTGTGCTATGGCTCTTCCTCCTGTCCTTCAGGGGTAAACCCACAAGCCATGATATTAGTATGCATAGTAAAATATTCCTTCTTTATTGTAGCAGTTTCTATGCATAATATTAACCTGTCCTCTCATTTTGATGTTCATGTATGGAAATATACTCCATCTATGGAACATTTTACACTGGTTTCCATTTGTATTACAGCTTGGAGTGCATTTTATTGATTTTTGTCCATAGTTCTTCCTATGATTCCATTGTGAATAGGTTTTGAAATACAATAAAGTAAGATTTCATCTTTTGCTCTTTAGCGTTTCCCTTAAATGTTTCTGTTATTTGCCTGGGTTTCTTCAGTGAATCACTTGTGCTTTCACTTCATTGCCTCTGAAACTCAGAATCTGTTGGCCACAATTTACGGTGTCAAAACACCTATTTGAATCACACTTTTAGGACCCTGTTTTAATAGAATGCTCCAACCTTGTCAGGAAAATAAAACATAGAAAAACATAACCTCGTCCCTTTCCTCTGCTCCCTGGGTATGTGGTATGGGGGGAGGGGCAGAAAAGAGAGGCTACATTTTAGAAAACAATAGTTGCTTATTTAATGATACATTTTCCCTTAAAATGTGTATGTGTGTGAGAGAGAGAGCAGAGGGGAAGAGAATGAGAGATGAAGATGTGGAGATGAATGTGATGGAGAGGGAGATGAGAATCACAATGTTTCTCAACTTAAAGAGCCTACACAGAATACATTCCTGGTATACATGCATACAGTGGCCATTTTGCTGCAGTGGTTAAGGCATCAGGCTAGAAACCAGAAGACCACAAGTTCTATTCCTGTTTTAGGCACAAAACCAGCTGGGTGACCCTGAGCCAGTAATTTTATTCTGAGCTTTTGGACTCATGCTGGAGCCAATCTTCAGGGAACATCTCTCAAGCAGAGCATGTGCTGTTCTGTGTGTGATATTTATAGTGCCTGTTGTAAATGGTTTTGCTTGGGGTGTGTAAAATAGCTAGCTTTTATGTCATTAGCTGTTGTTGCTTGCACGGCCTAGCCCTCTCCCTTCTATGTACCTGATAGGCTGGTGGTAAGTCAGCGTTCCTGTTGACTGATGAGGACCTATTTCCCAGGCTTCAATTCTGGATGTTTTTGTGCCTGCTCATCCAACAATCTTAACTGTTGCAAAATTGAATATGTGTCCTTGTTTATTGAAGTGTGAGGCTACCAACGAGTTCGAGTCCCGTCATCAGATTGCTCACTTTTGTTCTTGCCATCTGGTGGTTAGCTTCCTCTCCATCTCTCCTACATAGTCACAGGGGCAATCCACACAGGGGATTTGGTAGATTACATTGGAAGTATCTCCCACCTACAAGTGATATTTACAATAGTCTGAAACATCAGAAGACAAAACCTTGGTCCCGGTGATCAACCCAGATTGGATCCTGCAACATTATCCTGGGTCACATATGTTTGCCTTCATTCGTCAGTCACTTTCTCTCAGCAATAGGAAGGGGGCAATGACAAAGCACTTTTGAAAAACCTTGCCAAGAAAACTATAGGAACTAAGGAGTATTGGGAGTAGATACTATAGAGACTAGGGACTATAGGGACTAGGCTGAGCATTTCCCAAGAGTTAAAAACTTATTTGAAGGGATATCTCTATTATCTATCTGTCTGTCTGTCTGTCTGTCTGTCTATCCACACAATGCTACTGATATAATAAAGAAGTGACTTCCACTCATTTCTTCATTATATCATGATTAAGAATGCATTTCCACATATATTTTTACCACTTAAAAATTGCAATTCTGCCATTTGTATATGGATTATCCTAGAGAGGTTTTAAAAAATCCAGTCTTAGCTAAGGAAGAAATGAAAAGACCAAACGTATCCTTTCCAAGCAGCCAACATCTAGATAAGAGATTAACATCCCACAATCAAGCAGAAAAAGATACTCTAATCAAGGAAAACCAAAGAGAAAACTGTACCTCGACCAACAGACAGGGCAAGCTATTATATATAACAAGGGAGCAAATCCCACTCACCAGCACTGATGATGTTATTTAATTGGGGAATGAAATAACTGCAAGCAAATAACCAAGTCTTGAGATCTGCAAGTACTCCACAAATATATTATAGTCGGGTTCTTATGTATTTATTTTCTCCAAAGTAAACATCAAAAGTGATCTAGATTAGGAGTACTAATTCATGAGAAGAATGTATTAATTGTTATGTTCTCATCAGTGTTGCATCTGGATTTTTGCTCCTATTTGTGCCAATAATGCTGCTCCTTAATAGAGATTATACATATAGATGGATGACAGATGATAGATGATAGATACAGATAGGTGATAGATAGATAGATAGATAGATAGATAGATAGATAGATAGATAGATAGATAGATAGA
>NW_020769414.1:1266743-1277540 GCF_900518735.1 Pseudonaja textilis | reverse complement strand
CATCAGACTCGGGGGAAGGGCCCTGCGGTGGGGGATAGTGTTGTGATTGGCAGGATCGGTCCTGTTAGGAATTTTGAATCTGATGACTGTTAGATCGTGGATTGACGTCAGAACCAGGAAACGTTAATCTGAAGGGCAAGCCAGTTAATTAGCACATTGCCTTAATGGGTATAAAAGGACACAGCTGAGCTGGTGCCTTTTGCCAGAAACAAAATGACCATTTTGAATGAGGATGTTACTGCAAAGAGATCTCTGTTTGTTTGGATTTTGAAGAGGAGTCCTAACAGTTTCTGGCAGCCGGTTATCTTGTTATTTCCTACACTTTGATTTGTTTGTGAAACGGCTGCTTTGAGTTTGTTCGTTTGAATTTCCAAGAGGAGACATAACAAATATATATATATATATATATATATATATATATATATATATATATATATTTCTGTCTCAAAATTTTATTTTTATACTTGGCTTTAGATAAATAAAATTCTGTTTCTTGGCTTTGGAGTCACAGTTTATATTAGGTAATAGTGTTACTAATATTCTGTACTATCCTTTTAGCTTGCATTTTATAGCCAGCTTTCTTCCTTTACTTCTAAACAATTTCTTAATTGTTTTGTTCTTTAACTGAAATAAACAGAATGAATGTTGCTAGTTTTGGGGCAAGAACTGCTTAATTCTACATATTTTAATCTTGTATTTTATGTTTAAAAGTTTATGTTGCATAATGTGCCTTATTTTAATGTGATGCTTCTGAACAGGAAACCAACAATATCGATCAGAATTCTATCAAAACTCACGGCAACCTTGGACAACAGGCTCACATCCCTCCATGTGCCATCTTGCTGGGCCCAGCCTCATCCTCTCTCAACCTTTGGGGGAAAGAGCAAACTCCTCAAGATCTTCTGTAAGGCAAGGATCCCTAAGCTTCCCTAAGCTGATCAGAACACACACACACACACACACACACACACACACACACACACACACAGTGGTATACAACCATTGCAGCATCCTCATGGTCACAAGATCAAAATCTGGGCACTTGGCAACTGGCATGTATTTACAGTTGTTGTCTTGAGATCACAGGATCACCATTTGTGACCTCCCCAACAATCTTCTGGCAAGCAGTCAGTGGGGGGAGGGAGCCAGATTGGTTTAATGACAGTCTGATTCGTTTAACAACTACAGTGATTCGCTTAACAAGCAAGGCAAAAAAGGGTCACCAAAAATGGGTGTGGCTTGCATAAAACAGCCTTGCATAATAGCAGACATTCTGATCCCAGTGGTTAGTCAAGGGCTGCCTTTATAAACCTAGCCTTGGAAGGTCTTGTGTATTTGCCAGCTTTTAAGGAGTCCACCTCTCTCATCTCTGGCCTTTCTGGGTGTAATTATATTATTTTTAGGGTTTCTGAAAGTTGTGTTACTTTCCCATACTGCCTTAAGCATGGTGTGCTCCTTGTACTTAAATTCAAAAATACTGTAACCCTGCTGGGTTGGAGGACAGACAATTTATATTCATATAAAATGCATATAAAACAATCACTTTTGAAAGTAAAGGGGGAAAAGAGAAAAGGGAAAGAAAATCTGTGACACTGCTTAAATATCAGGAAGAGAAGCACTGCAAAGAGAGGAGTAATATGCTACGGAGGCAAAAGCTATCAAGGAACCAAAATATACATTTGAATATTGTTCAGAAATTCAAATGTCATTCCTGAGATGGAGAAAGCATACTCTCTTTGCTTATTTCTATAGCAAACTGGGCCAAAAACCCTAGTTTGCATTGAGAAAAATGGGCAAATTGGAGAGAAAGTTGTGTTGTAAGAATTTTTGGAAGAGATCTAGAGCAATCTGTCTTTTCACTCTCTAAATGTGCAGCACAGTTCAGCAAAAAGAAAAAAGAAATAAATATAGCTTTGGAGGAATTGTTTTATTCCCTTTTGCTTTTAGGTATAAATGGAAGCTTCACAGTAGCTGCAACAATTTGCAAAAATGCTATCTTCGTGTGGATATTTTCCTCGTATTTGGTTTCTATGAAATGTAATGTTTTGAAATAAAAATAGCTTTAAAAAAAAAACCCTAGAAATTGTATATGTGCTGTAAGTATACTCCAAACAATCCCTCCTCTGAGGAACTCTGCTTCACGCACTTTATTTTCCATACAGTTTTCAGCACTTTGTTTGCTCTCTGTATAAGTTTACTATTTCCAAAAAAATCTGATTACATTGGCTAATATATTCAAAGGCTTCTGCAATTCTCTGTTATTGCCTCTCTTGAAAGGTAAGACCAGACAGGAAACTGATAAGCTAATTCTCCTTTATTATAAAACTACATTAATAAAATCTTGCAAATCTGAAAGCACATGTCCCCCTCCCCATTTCTCTTACAACCAAGCAACTAGGGAGGATCTCTTCTTTCTTTCCACAGTACATTCCAACTGTGGGCTAAATTGAATTTTATCTGATTATTCCTTTGGCTGCCTCTCTTTGTCCTAATTGCCAAGGTCATGCCCGCATGCCATCACTGTTAAATCCTAATAGACAACCTGTAGCCCTTTGGAATATTTCCTTACCTAAGAAAAATTGGAGAAACAATACAGAAAATATACGCCAACAACTTTAAGCATAGAAACAAATAAAACCCTAGAGAGAAACACATCGGCTGTATCCTACCTCCCTGGGATATAAAAGGTAGGGAAGATAGAAGAGGCTTTCAGGATTGGTGCCGGCTGTGATGTCAGAAGAGAAAACTGATTCTTTGACTGGAACAATGCTTCATTGATAAACAACAGAATCTTAAAAGCACAGTGGAACCACTTCTAATAAGATCAAAGGGTAAGTGATGAAGCTAGGAGAAAGCCACAAGAATGAGATGGAATTCTGCAGGCTATTCCATCAAAGAGAAGGAAAACCAAAACTGTTATGTCCGTGGAACTGGTGGGGGTTCCCAACCAGGTCCGCTGTTTGAGCGGGAGCACCAGCCGCTCCCATTGGTTGGCTCCGTTTGACAGTCGGCTATATAAGCCGGCTGTCGGGCAGAGCCAGCCCGTTGTCGCCCGCTAGTCTGCAAGTTAGCAAGCAGACGCGACAACCCTTTATTCCCCGCAATAAAGCCTTGTTAGTTGTACGCTCTGGTCTCATGCCTCTTCCTTACCATCGCTCCACAACAAAAACCAAGCCTAAAAGAAAATAATAACAAGCTATTTTCAGTGCTCTCTGAGCCTAGTGGTTTTCTTGCAGACATTTCATTACCAAACTATGTCGTATCATCAGTGCACCAAGGACCCTACTTTCAAAGTTGTTGCAAAGAAAACTGTGTGGATATAATTGAAACATTCAGACAAGTCTGGAAGCTAGATGATGACTCTTCCACATTGGAAGTTAATGAGGGAAAAAAGACAAACTCTGATGAGTAGAACTGGAGGTCACAAGATGGCCACATCAAAATCGTAAAGATGGACTGATGACCCCAATATTAAAAAGAAGTTGGACACAGATTACATGCAGGGGTCGGCTTCAAAAGTTTCAGCAACGGGTTCTCTGCCCGGTTGCTGGGTGGGCCATGGTGGGCGTAGCCTAGTTGGCCTCCTGCACCAGGGTGGGTGGGGTTCACTGTTCCCAGGCTCTGGAGGCTTTCCTCCAGCCTCTGGGACAGTGAAAATTGCCCACCCCAGGTTCCAGAGGCCTTCCGGAGGCCAGAAACGGTCCTCTTTCTGGACTTCCAGAACTTGTGGGAGGTCCATTTTTCCCTCTTCCTGAGCCTCCATGCAGGCCCTACACTTACCTCGCATCCAAAATGGGCTGCGTGGAGACCCCTAGGAGGGGACGGAGAGGAGGGCAGGGCAGGGCTAGCCAGGGGTGGGGTTTGGAAGTTCACCGAACCAGCCATAAAATTAGCAACAGGTCTGCCCAAACCCGAGCGAACCTGGAGCAGCCCAGCCCTGGTTACATGGAATGGGAGAAATTGGAAACCTGGAAACCTGACAAAAGACCTGAAATTATCAAAGGGGAAATGAAGCACACTGAATTGTGTGCTTTGGACATAAGTGGACCAGGATGAGCCATTCTAAATTTGATGACCCTGAGATAATACAAATGAACAGAGTGCCACTTCAGAATGGACAACATCAGTTGTTTCACTAATTATATTAACAAATCAATAACAGAATCCTATCTATTAGAACAAGTAAACATCAATGCTAAAAAATATGTGCCCTAATCTAAACAAAATGGTAGAAGGCATTGAGAAATTCCATGATAAATGATAAGAGTTGCAGGATCCAACCTGGGTCAATCACTGGGACCAGAGGATCTGTCTTGTGCTGAAGCTCATCTTCAGGAAATTTCTGTCTAGGCTAGAGAGAAGTTCCCTAAAGATGAGCTCCAGCATAAGTTCAAAAACTTGGAAGACAAAAGCTCTGGTCCCGGTGACCCAGGCAGACTGGATCCTGCAATATCAGGGGTGGGCAATTATGTCCTCTTTATTACCTGTGGACTTCAACTCCCAGAATTCCTGAGTCAGCATGGCTGGTTCAGAAATTCTGGAAATTGAAGTCCACAGGACATAAAGGGGCCATAGTTGCCCACTCCTGTGCAATATTATCCCAGGAGTCTGGGCTGGGACACGTATATTCACTTTCATTAGTAAAAATATGAGTGACCAAATGCAACATATATAAAGAGTGTAGAACAACTAGTGTAAAAACTGGAGAAACTTGGAATTACAGGACATTTTTTATTATGGGATGCAGTAATGCAGTGTGTGTGGGGTGTGTGTGTGTGTGTGTGTGAAGTTTCTTTATATATATTGTATATTTAAGTATCTTATATATAAGTTTCAATATATATATATTGAAGAAGTTTCTTTATTTTTAAAACCTTCCTTAAGACACATAAACACAATCTCTGGATGTCAAAATAATCAGAATCAAATTGATAGAGAAATACAATCAGCCAGGACACCATCAAATGCAGCTTGTGAAAGAAATCATAGGTGATTCATATCCAATTTACAGATTAAATTTATAAAGTTGTATGTTCCATCAAGATTCAACCAGAAGGATATACAGCTGGAAAAGAAGATCAATGTAAGAAACAGATTTGGTACACGTAAATAATGTAGAAGAAACCTGAGGGGCCATCAGAAGACATGAGAGACCGAGATATTACCCAAATTTCAAAAAGGAAAAGATCCAAGTAGCTTTCAGAACAAGTTATTATGATAGCCAGGGAAAAACAAAGGATGAAAGATCAGAAGCTGAATGTGGGTCTTCAGTGTCAAAAATGAAAAGGCAAATGAGGATACGTCAATCAAGAATGACAACCAAGAAGAGAAAATGAGTAAAAAAGAAGAAGAAAGGAAATATTTTAAAGAAAATAGAGAAATCATAACATTTACATCTAAGATAAGGCTACTCAAGAGTAGTAATGCAAGACATCTAATGAAGACAACTGAAGTTAAATAAAGAAGGAGGGATCCTTGAGACTCTATACAATATAATATCAGTTCATAAAATATCAGAAATATTTGTGTACAATAACATTCAGGAACTGACTGTCCTGGGAAATGAGATATGAAAGTCACCAAACTAGCTATCAAACACAGAAACATCTGGTGCAGTTGAAGTACTATCAAAGCAGAGACCTCAAATTCATGGCTGTGCGAAATTATGGGCTGGCTAGAGAGTAGACCAGTGGTGGTATTCAAACACTTTTACTACCGGTTCTGTGGGCGTAGCTTGGTGGGCGTGGCCATGTGACTGGGTGGGCATGGCTTTTTTTTGCAGCCCCCACTCATTTTGAGGAGCTTCTTAGCCACAAAGGAGCCTCGGCGGGGGGAGGGGGCATTTTTGTTTCCCTAAGGCTCCTCTGGGGCTCAGGAAGGAAAAAAGCAGAACATGAAAGGGGTATGCAGCACTCCTCCAAGCTCCGTTTTGGGAGCTTCCTAGCCTCAGAGAAGCCTCTGGGAGTGGGGGTTGCTCCCCTAAGGCTCCTCTGGGCTCTGGAAAGCAAAAAATGGGTGGTGGGGCTGAGCTCCTCCCTCCATTTTTTGCCTTCCTGGGCCTCAGCAAGGGGAATCCTGGCACAGCTGATCTTATCTACAGCTTATCGGAGGGAAAGAAAAGAAATACATACCTTAGGCGAATGTCAAGCAGGTGGGCGGGGTGAGTGAGCATCGGGCGGGAGGGTGACCGGGTTGAGGAGGGGCATGGCCAGCCAGAACTTACTACCAGTTCAGAGACCCATGCCAAATTCTTGCTACTGGTTCATCCGATCCATTGCGAACCGGCTGAATACCACCACTGGAGTAGACTACCTAAGTAGTGAAGAGGCAGCAAACAAGTTCATTGCCTTTATCTTATAAATGACAACTCAGCCCAGGAGACAAGCAGCATTTCAGATCATTAAAAGAGACTTCACTTTTATGAGTTCATTGTAAATGCCTCTCATGCTTTGAAGGTTCTCTATTTAGCACATAACTAACAATTAAGGTTTCTTATTAGAGTTTGTGTACTTCTTTGATCTTATCCGACTCTATGGAGTTTGGCACCAGTTATAGAAACTGGAAGATGAATTTCTAATCTTCACTTTAGAGTGGTTTATTAAGACTAATCCTCTTTGAATTAGTTGAAATATTTCCAATAAATAACAAGGTTAATAGTGCTATTGAACCAGTTAATTACCTGGTTTACTTAACAAAATGTAATGAGGATTTATTCAAGAAAATTCACACATTGGGAAAAAGATCTGTCAGGTTTCTTAAGGTGGAAAAAGCTAAATTAATCCTGTCTATGAAAAATATCAGCAAAGAAATGGAACATATTATGAACATATACAGGAGGTGCCTTTCTTGGTGGTCTGCTAGATGGCCTGACCAAAGCCCTGGTCACTGCCAGGAATAAGAAGGCAATTGGGATCTTGGGCCAATGATATCATGTGGTCTCTGTCTTCCTATTGATTCCAAAACTTCCTACTGATTCCAAATCTTTACAGTGTTGCTGAGGGAAATGGGTGAAGAGGTACCTGGAGCTCTTTTGGAGGGTAAATGAGGAATGGACACATTGAGTGCAAGTTACAGTTGCTATAGGGGCTTATCTTGTGGAGATGGGACAGTGAAATGTCAGTATTTCTCCATCATTATTTGTCCACGGACAGCTCTCAGGTAGCCTTATTTAAGATAGCCTGTTGTGGTTCGCTGGCAGCCTGTACAGATGGAAGTGGAATCGGACAGTGGGGAAGAACGGGGACCAGTCAGGGAGTCTGGAGAGGATTCAGACAAGGATCCTGTGTCTGATGCAGAGATGGGATCAGGACCATCTGGGAGTGGGGTGCTGGCAGCAGCAAAGCAGAGGAACCAGGGGAGCCTGTTTCCAGTGCATGTGTGCGCAGAGCTGCCAGAAGGCAAGAGCAGCTGAGACAAAAGGGGAAACTCAGGAGTAAGGCTTGGAGGTTATTGCCCCTCCCATAAGGTATAAAGGACAGGCAAAGGTGAAGAAACCTTTGTAGGAAGCGAAGTCGTTCATTCTGTTCGGATTAATCCTTGAAGCTCTGTTTGGACGTTGTACTTTGGTTGGTTTTTTTATAGTTCATTTGGAATTTTTCTTATTGGCAGCAATTCAAAGGAGAGAAAGGTGGGTGCTTATCTCAAGGGACTGTTTGGGACTCATTACAGGCTGGGAATGAACATAATTCCCAGTGTTGAAATAAAACAAGAGTTGTTTTAACTAAGTGTGTGCTTAATTACTGTCTCAGGAAGCCTTGGTCAGAAGCTACTTGGAGGTTGCTGATTTGGTTACCCGTAAGGCTTTTTTAGATGAAGTCATATTCACTGCACATTGGCCTCTAGCTAGGAAGGAGATCCTACAGGACTTTAATTCTGTTTGTCCTGATGAAGTGTCCATGGTTGTTGGGAGTACTGTCTTGGCCACCTACATATTACATCCATGTCTCTCTTGGTTGACTCTTTCTGGGAAGTAATGTGTCATTGGTGTAGGAATGTGGTTAGTTCCTCCTTGAGAAAGTTCTGCTGGTCCTTAAAGAATCAGTGGCTTGTCTACTCAAGCAGCCACCACTAGACTCAATTATACTGGACAGGTTTTTTTTTCTGGTCTCCAACTTTACTTTTTTGTTGAAATTCAAGCCAAGGCACAGGACTGAAACAGCATTAATCACACTGGTAGATGGCCTCTGATGAAAGCAAGAAGTTCAACCAGCCCTGCTCTTCTTGATGTCTTAGCAGACTTTGACGGTCATGGTGTCCTTGATTTGGGGGGTCAGGAGTGGATAGGACTGTTTCTCTTCTTTCATTTCTCTTTCTTTCTTTGAGGTAGTGTTAATAGACGGGTAAGACTTTTATGTAGAAATGGAGTCAAAAGAATAGATTAATTTCAATCTAGCAAGATTGAATGGCTTTGGATTTTAAGACTTCCAGGTTTTGGGAATTGTACATCTTTACTTCTGGATGGGGTTGCACTACCCCAAGAAACACCAGGTACAATTTGGGAGTTTTCTTGGACTCATGTCTCTTATTTGGGGAACAGATGGCAGCCCCAGCCAGGAGGGTTTTTGCACAGCTCATATTGTGCACCAACTGCACTCATTCCTAGACCAAAAGGTTCTACTCACAGTCACTCATGCCATTTCCCAAATAGACTACTGCAATATGTTGCAGTACTGTATTGTTTGCATTGGGCTACCCTTGAAGATCATCAAGAAGCTGTAGCTACTTCAAATTACAGTACCACAATTAACTATGAGTGATCTTTGATTGGTGCATATCACACCTCTGCTCCATGATCTATATAGGTTGCCAGTATGTTTCCAGATGCAATTCAAGGTGCTGGTAGTTACAGCACCTATAAAGCCCTTCATGACACTAGGCCAGGTTATTTGAAGGATAACCTTGATTGTGCCTACCCATCTCAGCCGATCTGGCAGGAGAGGCATGGTACAGTTCCCATCTATTAAAGACAGTCATGGGCACCAGCTAGCAGTCAGAAGACAGGATGAAAACTCCTTACTTTTATAACATAGGGACAAGATTAATCATAGTTTCAGCTGGGAAATTGTGACCATCCTAGACCAAGCCAAAAAATGCCTGAAAGCCAGGTACTCTGACAAATTAGTCATCAGTAGACAAGAACAACATCTATACACTGTGCAAAAGAGACCATCAAACAAGCCAAAAAGGGAACGAAAAGGCCAAAAGACTGTCCTACCACAATCCACACCCAGATGAGTATAGATTAACACCAAAACTAACATCCGAGTCTGACCAACAATCAAGAAGTAAACAATACCTTAAATCAAGGAACTGCCAAACAAGCCAGCAGTAAACAACAAAACAAAAAACCTCCAAGACCACTCCCAGAAACACTGACAGGGCAAGCCCCTAGAACAGGGGTGTCAAACTCAAGGTCCATGGACTGAATCCGGCCCATAGGGTATTCGATCTGGCCCACAAGGTTGCCCTGGAAACAGTGAAGGACCAGCCCATGCTACCTCTGCCAGCAAAATGTGAAGGTCGGGAAGGCCACGAGCAGAGGGTTTCAGGAAGCCGTTGCAGCCAGAAACAGAGCTCAGGAGTCCATTTTGTTTGGCAGAGCGCTAGAACAGCACAGGTGCCCCCAACATGTGTGACGTTGAGCTGGCCATGCTCCCCTGACCACACCTCATGCCCCCTCCCCCGAAGTCAAACACAACCCTGATGTGGCCCTCAATGAAATCGAGTTTGACACCCCTGCCCTAGAATATAAATTGAAAGCAAATCCCATTCCTTATAAGCACTGATGTTAACTGGTTCGGGTAATGAAATGTCTTCAAGAAAACAACCAAGCTCAGAGAACATCAAGGACCTCCCAGAAAGCCTAAGAAGAAAGTCTTTGCTTCTATTTTTAACATGTGTTTTATTAAAAATGTCAAGAAAAACATAAAAACAAACATAAAATACAAACTAATATAAAGAAAAAGAAATAGGGAAAAGGAAAGGAAAACTCAAATATGTAGAAAGAAAGTAAACAAAGAAAAAGAAGCTTCCAATTTCCTTTGCAGCAACCATAAGTGTAATTAGAAAATGATCTCTTACTCTTTCATTTCAAAAGAAAGTTCATTCTTTTCAATTACCCATTTTTTTTCTAATCATCAAAACCACAAATCATAAATGCATTTTTTTAAAAGTCTATCATTTAGATACAAAACTACACATTCGTTATTTTTCTAGACTTTAATAAAAGATATTAATCTTACAGTTAGAATCTCTGGGAAGAAAAAAATGGAAGAGCAACTGACAGAGATTTTCCCTTTCCCTGAACAACTTGAAAAGAAAAGATGGAGATTCAAGGCAAATTACAAGATACAATATGCATGGGGTTGAAGGGTCTCCTGTTTCCGTCCTCACAGTATGTGGAAACATAAAAAGGAAGGGGGAAAATTGAAAATGCATTTGGGGTGAAAGAGAATGTGCTTAATACCAACAACTCAAAACCGGCTCTTTTAAAGCATAATATTATGGATGTCTACGCATAGGCTTCCTGTCAAATCTCTCCATTCTGTATATATCAGTTAAACAATCTGTCAGGTAATCTGTCATCCTAGAAGGCCTCATAGAAACAGAAATGAACTCCTATCTTGTGTTCAATGCCACAATCACCCACAGTGCCAACTTCACCGTCTTGCAAAGGAATGGAAACTGAGTTGATTTATAGATTGGCTCTTTCCTCTCCCCATTCCTGTCATTTTCTCCTGCATTTCACCTGAGTTTTCATCTTTTGCATGAAGAGAAGTCAGTTAAAAAAAAAAAAAA
>NW_020769414.1:1230273-1249625 GCF_900518735.1 Pseudonaja textilis | reverse complement strand
TGGATGGATGGATGGATGGATGGATGGATGGATGGATGGATGGATGGATGACCAGCCAGACCTTTGTGGCTATATACGTGTATATGTATTCAATGTCACCTCTTGGGATCTAGGAAGTTTGCCACACTTTTATGGTGCCTTCTTTCTGGAATATTCTTTTGCCAAATATCCAAATGACTGTTCCAATCACGTAGTGAGCATCTGTGGAAACCTGGTTGTTCTCCCAGACCTGGTGGGTAGGGTGACTGCTGAGCTCCTATAAGTTGTTTATAGTTAATAATATGCAGTGGTGGGATTCATAATCTTTTACTACTGGTTCTGTGGGCATGGCTTGGTGGGCATGGCATGGCGGGCATGGCAGGGGAAGGACACTGCAAAATCTCCATTCCTACCCTACTCCATTAACCTGCTTTCCAGCTCCATTCTCCTATGCAGGGCAACAAAAAAAGACACAGCCAATCAGCTGGGACTCAGGAAGCCAGTCAGAGGTAGTATTTGTCGGTTCTCCAAACTATTTAAGATTTCCTCTACCAGTACTCCAGAACTGGTCAGAACCTGGTGAATAACACCTCTGATAATATGTATGATTTTTCTCTTCTGGGCATCCATATTTTGTTTCCTAATTTTTATGATTCTTGCTATTCAAGGGTAAGCCACCCCTAGTCTTTTGGAAATGGTCAGCCTCTAAATTATAAACAAGCAAGCAATAGAGTCATATTCTGCACACATATGAAACATGCATATAAACATGGCCACGATTATGGGATTGCTGAAGCAGTGACATCACGAAGGCTCAAATGTTAAGGGGAATAAAAATGATCAAAGAAATCTATGATTCACTAATGCCCACCAATGGGAATATTTAGAAAGATTTCTGGCCGAATTCTGGAAGGTGAAACTTTAACATGTGAACCGCTGATCCTTCTTGGGTCTCAAAAAAGCTGAGCCTGGCACGATTTAGTTCATACTTGGTTTGAAGTCCTTGTAGGAAGTGGTAATACTATTGGTTAAATAGTTAAATACCTGTCATTACAGGTAGTCCTTAACCAGGGGTGGGATTCAACCAGTGTTACTACTGGTTCGGTGACCACATTTTGTGTACCCAAGTCTGATGTGTGCTGTGCGTGTGTGTAGAAAACCTTAAGCTGTGCTGCCCGGACAGCTGAAAAGCGCTATGTGTTTGAAAAGCCTCTTTTTTCCTGCTTTTTCAACCTCAGCTGTGCCGCGCAAAGCAACTGAGGTTGAAAAAGCAGGAAATAAAGGAAAGGTAAGAGCCCAGGCAGGCGGGTGGGCCAAACAGCAGCAAACACAGAACCGGTTTGGTGTCTGCTGCTCTTCAGAGCTACCAGTTCTATAGAGCCAGGCAGAACCGGTAGCATCTCACCCCGTCCTTAACTTACAGCAGTTTGTTTAGTGACCGTTCAAAGTTACAACACCACTAAAAAAAACAAATTATGATCATTTTTCACACTTAAGGGGCAATCCCATGGTCACATGATCAAAATTCAGATGCTTGGCAACTGACTCATATTTATGACAGTTGAGTGTCTCAGGGTCAAATAATCACCTTTTGTGACCTTTTGACCAGCAAAATCTATGGGGAAGACAGATCCACTTAACAACCATATTACTTCTTCTTCTTAGCATATCCCCACAAGTGCAGGGTCCACTTTTCGGATCATTTAACAACCTTATTACAAATTGCAGTGATTCACTTAACAACAGTGGCAAGAAAGGCAAATGGGGCAAAGTTCACTTAACAACTATCTTGCTTAGCAATAAAAATGTTGGACTCAATTGTGGTCATAAGTCGAGGACTACCAGTATTACCATCAGTCTGGCAAAGACAAATCTTTTCTATATACAGTAGTTCTCAAACAACTACCCTGTTTCTCCAACAATACGGCCTCCCCCAATAGGAAGTCCCAGCATGTTTTATAGGCATGAAATGAAATTAAGCCCCTCCCCCCAAATTAAGGCCTATATTAAAACATGTGAAATGGGGGGGAATGGTGGGGGGGCTTGCCATTAGGAAGTACTTTTGTTGCACACCCGGACATGGTGCTGCCTGCGTTGACCCCGATACGAAGTGACCCACCAACGTCGAGGTCAACATTCAAGCCGTCGCCGCCCGCCCGAAGATGCAAGTGGGGGGAATTAAGTCACCCCCGAAAAGACGGCCTAGCCATTTTTGGGGGGCTCAAAAAAAAAAAAAGACCCGGCCTTATTATATGAGAAACATGGTAGTAGAATGCGTGCATGTAGCCATAAGGAGGTGAACTCCATGAAGGAATCTTTGCCTTCTTATAATGAAAAGGCTTCCAGTGATAACAGCATCACATCCCTGCAGGCAGGGGTGGGCTTCAAAATTTTTAGCAAATGGTTCTCTGCCTGGTTGCTGGGTGGGCGTGGCCTAGTCAGCCTTTTGCACCATGGCAAGGGGGGTGACTTTGCCTTCCCCAGGTTCTGGGGGCTTTCCTCAAGCCTCCAGGAGGGCAAAAATGGCCTCCCTGGGCTCTGGAGGCTCTCTGGAAGCCAGAAACAGGCCCATTTCCAGTCTTTATGACCTTCCGGGAGGCCAGTGTTTTGGCCCCGCTCCCCCGAGCCTCCACGTGCACCCTGCACTTACCTGCATCCGGAATGGGCTGTTCCTGGGAGGGGCGTGCGGAGTGGGCGGGTCCAGCCAAGAGTCGGATTTGGGGTTCTCCGAACTGCACAGAATCTTAGCTAGGGGCTCTCCTGAACCCTTGCAAACCCCCCAGCAGGCCACCCCTGCCTGCAGGCCATGTTACAAGGGATGCTGGTCACCAGCCCTCCCGCAAATTTTGTGCTTTAACTTATCAAGTGGCAGATTTTAGTCAATTCTAACAAAATATGGATTGAAAAGTAACCCCTCCGTCAGATTTTTCGAAAACCTTAATGCAATTCTTGATGATAAAATGTATTACCAAATATCACCATGTAATCACAGTATCCTGAAAAGGATCTCTTTAGAAAAAAATATACAGTATATATATTTAGAAATGGTGGTAGTATGTCTCTGAATAAGCAGGTGGAATTTGTTGGGGTCAGAAAGCAACAAATAGTACTTGATTTAGATTTAAAAAATAAATTTCAAACATCTTTTTAAAGAACGATCTAATAGGTATGTATTGGGTACAGTATAAACTATGCCAGGCCATTTTGGGACTATTTTCTTGATTAACAAACATTGAAATAGACTCCAAATGTGACTTGCATCCTGACTGATCCCAGCTAGCCCACTTTAAGGTATTACAAGAAATTAAGCCTTGGTTTGCAATCTCTGGGCCCTAATCTCCTGCTGTTGCTGTTGCTGACATTAAATATGTATTTAAATGCAAATGTTCATGTAAGATCTGTGTTTTTCAAAAAATGCAAATAAAAGTTGAACGAGGCTGCAACAGCATGAATACCAACAAAAATCACATGAAGTCATCTGTCCTCCTCTAATGTACGGTACATAATTGTGAGAAATACTTTTCAAAGAGACCTCTCTAGATCTTCAAAAGCTCTCACCATTTATGTGAAATATCTGAGGAATAATCATTTTTACTCTCCCTCACCCCTCTCAAGAAACAGCCTTTCCCTTCCTTTAATGCAAGAGCACTAATCAAAATGTCATTTGGTCATGATTAGAGTTCTTAATATGTGTAGTTAAGACATTCCAGTTGAGAGGCTTCTTAAGAACTAAAAAATCTACAGTTCCAAGCCCACTTGAATGTTTTAATGAGGTCATAGATCAGTGCCTGCCGGACAACAGTCCTCATTAAGAAACTAGTACTCATAATTCAGTTTAATTGGCTAATATAGTACACGCTGCAGATGCTGTCAGCACATAATCTTCCACACTCATGGGGATGTTCCAGGCAATGTGCATATTGCCACTAATTATCATGTTTACCCATCTTCATCCTCATACATTGATTTATACCAAAGCACTGATGGAGCCAATGGGGTTCTGTTTCTCTAGCCTTGATAGGTCTTAGAGTGGCAGGGAGTAAGAGAGACGGTCTATGTGCATGCAGTTAATTGGAGATGTACAACGACAATGTGAGCTGCCTTCTTTTCGGCAGGTGGGAAACATGTTTATCAAGCTGACTCCTTGGTAACGTGATATGACATGATAAAGAGGTTTCATTCAGCAGAAGACTGAAATACAAAAACACAAATTTAAGAAACCCCAGGGAGCTTTGGATAAACTTAAACTGTACCAATGCGAATGGTTTAGAAGAGTTGAAAGTACAATCGCTGAATCTAATTTTCCATTTCTGAGAACTGCACAGGATCTATGCTCAATTTATCTGAGTATATAAAAAGGATAGGGGGCATGGTAGCTCAATGGCTAAAGACCTTGAGCTTGTCAACCGGAAAGCTGACAGTCTGGGTTCGAGACCCGAGCTCTGTGCAATGGGGTAAGCTCATGTTCCTTGCACCAGCTCCTGCCCACCTAGTAGATGCAAGTAGATTAATAGGTGCCACTTTGGTGGGAAGGTAACAGTGTTCCATTGTGCCTTTGGAATATAGCCATGCTGGCCACATGACCATGGAAAGACCATAGTCTTTGGACATTGCTGGCTCCCTTGGCCAAGAAACATAGATAAGCACCATGTTCTAACATACAACTGACAGGGCAACCTTTCCCTTTAGGTAAATATGATAGCAAGTGAGTCCTGCAACCAAATATGTATTCATCTTGATATAATATCTCAGATTCAGTCTTAAACTTACAGTCTGTAAATCCTGTAGGTCTGTGGTAATGTCACTTCTAATAAGTCATATTAATCGTATTATTTTAACATGCATTCATGAGATCTTTCCTTGGCATTCTATGAATGCACAGACTGTTCTATCCACTCCATATGGTTGGAAAAGTAATTAGTGCCATTAATTTAAAAAAGTGAAGGAACGCCATCAAAAATTTTCATACTTGTCTGTGTTGTTCCTCAATTGTGTCTGATAATTATTTTATTGCCTCTTGAGTTTCCAAGTTTGTTTTTCCTTATGGCATATTTAAGTTACTTAGGGAACCAGCCAGGCCCATTCGGGATAGAATAAAATCCCTTTCTTTCAAACTTGGTGTATGTATTAGCTGTGTGTTTGGTCCTTATGAGTGGGGGAGGATCTTGCGCAGCTCTTTTTTCCTCATTCTACCCTCCCTATTATTAGAATATAACTTAAATGATTTCTAATCTCTTGAGAATTGTTGCTTGCCAGTAGAGAAGAGGGATTGAAGCCTGCATGACAAAAATTAGAGCTGGCGAGTGACATTTGGCTGCCCCAAGGCAGATGAGCAAGGGCCATCAAGTGCTACTCAAGCTATGTTAGCATTTGTGTGGGAAAAAATAATATTTGCAAGTTCTTGTTCTGCCAGTAAAAATACAACCAAGTCAAAGTAATACCAAACAACTGACAGCATTTATCTTCCATAGAGGACACCTTATTTTTTTTGACAGAGACAGCACTGAAACTAACCTTCAGTTCCTGAAATGATATATGCACATAAGTCCTTGAGGAAAAGACCAGGAGAAAGCATTATCATTTGAGGCAAATTGGCCAGCCAGAAATGAACTCAAGAGATAATTGACCTTGACTTCAACTCTGGTGATAGAATCACATTGTCCATCAAATTGCAGAGCAAGCTGAATGAATGGCTTCTTGGTGTAATAGTAATGTCCTCAAACTATAATAATCCTCAGTGCTCTCTCTTATTTCTAGATTACTCTTAAGGATTTGGCGGGGAGGGGAATACTCTCCATTTATTTTACACGAATACAGGTCTACTACATAAAACTGATTTTTTCCAAAAAAATGTGCTGAAGATTCCTGAATTCTAGGAGAAGACAGGAGCATGGCATATTTAGTGTGATCAGTTTTTTCAAATTTGCTTTGGAATGCTTAAATATATACTGTACTGTCTCAGTGCTTTCCTGCAATTAGGATGTCCTTCAATGTCTTTCTTACACAAAAATAAAAGGTTAAGGAAAGAGATTTCATATTCCTTCAGCTCTGAGATTTCTATGAAGGAGTGTTGTCTAATGAAATTGATTGTGGGTCATAACTGAATTGAGAATTTGTAAAAACTGTGGTTGTGAAGGATACACCATTATTCCTGTCATGCCTCAGCATATAATCTTTATATACTATTGTTGCTCTCTAGCCCCATCTAACGGCCAGAGGGACAAATACCAATGATATTGAGGCTGACCTTTACCTTTACTCTTTACCCATCGGCCGGCATCTCAAAAGAAGTGCACACTGGGAAGCCAGACTCCATTTTCCTTTAGCATTTGGAGAAGATAGAAGCACAAAGAAGAATCCTTCTTAATCTGTGGCACATGCTCATCCAAGGACAAACCTACATCCCACACTTTAATCCCACACACATTAAATATCATCGCTGGTTATATTTAGATTGCTTGTATTTATTAATTGTTATGTTCAGCAGTAACTCAATACTGCCTATCTTGTATTTGGTTCTCATTGCATGTATTCCTATTTTCCCCAGTTTCATTGTATCCTGTTCTTCCAATAAAGCATTCAGATCTACGCACACAGTCTGTTTTATTAGAGGATAGGTGGGTTTAGCTGCATGTTGAGCTGCACACAGACTAATGTGTAGTGAGGACAGAACAATTCTTTTCAATGTTTCTATTCATGGAAAATATGTATGTGTGTGGTATGTACGCATTTATTTATTTATTAGATCGTTATCTAATAAATACTTTATAGGTAATTCAAGGCAGCAAATATACCAAATACTCCTTCCTTCTCCTGTTTTGCCCACAACAGCTCTGTGGGATTGGTTGGGCTGAGAGTGGTTGACTCAAAGTTACTCGGCTGGCTTTCACGCATAAGGCAGGACCAGAACTCACGGGTTTCTGGTTTCTAGCTTGATGTCTTAACTACAAGACCAAAGTAGAAAATAAGCAGCCACTAGAATATAGAGAATGGATATAAAAGAGTAAGTCATGAGCTGAAAACTCTGTTCATTCTGTAAAGCTAACTGAGGACCCCAAATTATTATTTCCTACTTCATAGGACTGTTGCAAACCATTAATTCACTTTTCAAATCCTTGGATGTTAAACTCCAAAAATGCTAAGTGGACAGAAAAGAAGGATTTTTAAAATTGCCATTTCGTTCTCTTTTTTTTACTGCTTAAAGGTTGTGCTGAGAAAATGCTGAAATGATTAGGTCTGTTTTTGCCAACTTGGCTGATATTCTCGAAATGAACCATCTGGATTCTAAGCACAGATTGAACTGAAGTGAAAATAGAGGACTCTACTACCAAAATGTACACAAATTAATTTTACATGGATTTAGGACATTCGACCTTCAGCTATTTTGATATAAGAATATATGAGGCTTTCTGTCAATGCTAATAAAGAGTGTTTTGTGTATTCTGAACCTGAGCAATGGATCAGTTTATCACACATAATTCTTATGGATTTCAAGAATGCAGGTTTGATTTCTCTATTGGATGAGATCTATCTAGAGCTATTTATATGTCACTGCTCTAAATACAGGTAGGCAACGCAACATCCATGGTTACTGGTGCATTCATATACTCACTAGATTATATCCAAATCAAATCAAATTGATTGACACAAAATCAAATCAAATCAATAATAAACAATATACAGAACATTCCCTCTCTGAAAATCTCTCTCTCTCTCTCTCTCTCTCTCTCTCTCTCTCTCTCTCTCTGTGTGTGTGTGTCTGTCTGTCTGTCTGTGATGCCTATGCATGAGACAGCGGTTTCACTTGGTATCCATGAGCTGAACCGCACAACTACAGAAGTCTCAAGATATTGAGAGGTCCAAATGTGGGGGAAGTGTTGTGGTTAAAATTTTGCTGCCACTATGTGAGTACTACTGATTTTGACAGAGACCTATGTTTGGCAGACGACCAATAGGAAGCAACCCTCTGATTCAAATAATTCGCAACTATATATGGAGGGGATTCTTCTGTCCAGGAAAGCACCCTTCGGAAAATGTGAAAGCAGCAAGAGAGGGAACACACATTCCCAAGATGAAGTAGATGCTGCTGCTATGAGTCCAGGCACTTGTCCTATCCCCAGAAAGAAGAGGTGTCCATGCCCACAAAATTGAAGCCCTACCCTTTTGAATGTGCATCACATATGTGGAATCGGAACCACTATCTTACCCACAACCGTTGCCGCTGCTTCTGCTTCCCACCTATTTAAATATACATTTCGTTATAGGATCTACTTTATTAATCATAATAAGCTGTCCAGTTGGAACACACGTCATCCTGGAAAGCATTGCTTATGGCTCCATTGCTTATGGCTCATAATAAGCTGTCCAGCTGGACCACACATCATCCTTGAAAGCATTGCTTATGGCTCCAGAGTTCCACCAAAATTTAGTATTATACTGTTGTGGCCTTGAGGTGAAGCTCTCACCTCACAGTCAGGAGGTTTCTGAATCCAATCGAGGTAGCAGCCGATATTTCATTCTCTGGGCACAAAAAGAAAATATTTGCTGTGAGCTTCATATAGGCATCAGGAAATGCATCTGGCAAGTAAACACTCAACTCCATTCAATCACCCTGACTTTATTTATTTATCTTATTTTATTTTATTTGCCAATTGCTTACAAGATAATAGGTGTAAGTAAAAACATAGTTATGAATACATGGATACATATAAGAAAAATAAATATACATATATATATAAAAGAAACAATATAAAAGAAATATAAAAGAAATTCTTTACCCTGATACGGGGGATTACAGGGTTGTTAAAAGAAAAAAAGTAGTATTGTAAAAGAAGGAAGAGAGAAATAATAAAACGCAGTGGAATAATAGTATAAGACCTATATAATACTTTTGGACTCAATTAAATTTAGATTGCTTTCAGTTTCATTCCTTATTTTCTCCCTGCCTATGTTTTTGTATGTCATTCAAAGATCTGGGGGAAAATATGGATCTGTGTCCTGACTCAACTTTCCACATTTTTCCAATACTTTCGACTACTACTACCATCATTCATGGCAGCAATGTCAATGAGTAGCAATTAATAGTAGTTAATACTGGAATAAAAAAGACTGTTTTATGTACAGTTTTGAAAACCCTTCCTTTTAGCTCAGTAGGAGAAAAATAAGGTTGTCTGGGAAGGGTTCCTTAAACCCGGAGAATATAAGATTTGATTGAACTATAAGAGATATTTTAGGAATGCAAACAAAGAGTTTAACTGTGTAACCTTAGTTTATAAGAAGTAGTTTAGCGAAAAATCATGTTGCCAGATATCTATATTCAAAAAGGATAGCAGGACTAGAAAAAAAATTGGAAGACAAAAATGTACTGTGTATAAATTTCTAGATAAAAATCAGTTATTAGCTATCAGATCCTTGAAGACAAATTATTGTTTCAAACAGTTTGGGGGGCGTGGGGGTGGAATCCATTTTTAACTAAGTGATCCAGCTAGTCAATCAAAATATCACTTAAAAACATTGCTTCCTTTCCACTAACTTAACAATGATAAAACTACCTGACTGAGATCACTGAGACATTAAAACAAAATGAAGCAGAGTGTTTATTGTGAGCGATATTTATTATTATAATTATATTAGACCTGCTACACTATTTGGAGTACAGAATTCATCCTGGTCCTTAATAAGGTAGGAAAGACTTGAAAAGTTATTGCTGTTCCATTAAACTATGGTTCTTCAGCTGAAATCGTTTTAAATACCTATCTTACTATAGAGGAATAGCGTAGGAGTGGCAAAACCTAGAAGTGAAGTTAGGAGGAATCAGCCTGGAATTCCTATGTAGCCACAAGTGAACTATGTCCAACCTCTCCCACGGAATTCTGTAGACCAGTGGTCCCCAACCTTTTTTGTACCATGGCCCAGTACCAGCATCACAAATGATCCACGGACCGGTACCGGCATCAGCATGCACGACCAAGGCAAGGCGAGCCGAGAGACCGGCCAGCCAGCTGCCCACCGCTTCTCCCTGCCACCTTCAACTCCCCCTTTGTACCTTCTCGCGGTCGATGGGCTTTTCAGGCTCTTTCTTAATCTCCTCCTGAGTAACGCGAGACTCCACCGCCATCGGGACGGCTCTTCATTCGAAGCCGCCCCCCCCTTCAACGAAACTAAGGCGCAAGGATTCCTTCAGCACCCAAATGCCGCTTTCCTACCAATGACCGACAAGCTCACCCGGAAGCACTTTCTCAAGCGCTGTCAAAACAAGATGGCGGCGCCCAAGCAAAGTAGGCAGCCCAGTACAAAATGATCCACGGACTGGTACTGGTCCGGGGCCCGTGGTTGGTGACCCCTGCTGTAGACTCTTATCTAGCTCCAAGCAGGTGCTTGAGAAGGTTCCTGAGCATAGGACATGAATAGCAATAAATCAGTTAACTTGGACTTTCAAGTGTGGACCTGATCTTTTGTGCTTGACATTAAAACCACACAGAGTTCTAAAAGAAGCAAAAGAAGTTCTGATTTTGACAGAAAATGACAATATTAAATACATAATGGGAGAGTAATCAAATGAATTACATTTAATGATGATTACATTTAAAATGTAAATGAGATGAAATCAAAGTTATATTTTCCATCTTTGACTCACCCATCAAGTTTCAGAATATATAGACTCTTATCCCAACATATTTTTTTTCAAGATGGAATTGAGAAGATTTCTTAGGGTCAAGTAGAATGTCAGAAACCAGTTGTTTGATATAATTTAGATACTGATGGATTGGAGTTTGGAGGAGCTGTATTGTTTTATAGGAGAGAAGTAGTAATGGAGAAGGTAATGCTTATTGGAAGATTGTTGACATAAATGGTAGTTGGAAGACAGAGAGTTGATTGTAATATTAAGAACGTTCTTGCATGAGAAAGTATTGGAGTAAGTGAAATAAGCAGACATTGGCAAGGAGGATATTCACTTTTTCAGAGCTGTGAAAGCTAGTTTGCAAAGGCAGTGGAGAAAAAAATAGGTTGCCGGTTGCCAGTGAAATATGCTCCAATTATCACTGGATCTCAATTTGAGTAGGAAAAGTTCAGTTCAGGCAAAATGAATGAGTCTGTCAAGAATGATGGCAAGAGGGCAATCTTCACCTCAGTGCATCTTCAATGGAGAAGCTGGGAAAACAGACAGATTGTCCAGTCAATGGAGTTATGGGCAACAAGTGGGCCGGGAGAAGGTGATTTTAGCAGATTTGGTTGTGGGAACTTGGTTTGGAAAATGTCTTATTACAGTTTGGTTTCCAGTGCTTATTGAGTGCCTGAAAGCTAGCAGTGAAATTATACTTTTGATGACAGCCAGTAAGTCAATAAGCCCATTCTGTGATATCTTGTGGATGGTCCAAAACAATGGGAGAAAGGGTTAGTAGGCCCTAAGCCATGAAAGTGTTTCATGTTGAAGCAAGATTTTTGAGTAGCACCCAGAAGCTTAGTAGTAACTAGTAACTAGCTTCAGTTTCTGAATGGCCTTCAAAAGTAGCCCTTTGGAAAGTGCTTTGCAATAGTTCACCTGGGAGATACTGAAGGCATGACTGACTGTGTGAGTGTCATATCTCAGCAGATTTTTTTTAGTGGCTTGGTGCAGATATCCTCTAAATAGCCAATTTGTCTTCTAGCCAATGGCATCCTCAATTCTGCATGCCAGATGATATCTAGGAAAAGCAGATCTTATGATTCTGCATTTTCTATATTACAGTACCATATGCTGCTTAGTGCTTACACACACTGCATCTGACCCAATGCTCAAGAAGTGTAGCAAAACATAGCAGTAGTTAGCAACAGTCACAGCTTAAAGATGAATATAATAAGGGCACCAATTTAAGTATACTCCTTCCTTCCTTGTTTGATCACCTTTGAATTGGTTACTGTCTGTCCATTGGTATCCTATAGCTCAAAATTTGAGACTAGAACCTCTTTCTGAGTTCAGAGATCTTTTGGAAGACATTTTTTCCAATGTGTGTTTACATCATTATTGTCTTTATCAGGGATGGGCTTCAAAAATTTTAGCAACGGGCTCTCTGCCTGGTTGCTAGGTGGGCCATGGTGACCATGGCCTAGTTGGCGAATTGTCCCAATATTCAATTTGCTTTCTTATGTTTCAATGTCTTGGCAGTCTTTCCTCAAATTCCTTCTTAACAACTTCTCTGGTTTCATTCCACAGTCCTTCTGATTCTCTGTCAAAGAGACTGAGGACTTCAGAACAATTGCTGATATTCTCCTTGAAGCTCGTGGGCATATGCTCAAGAACACATCATAGAAACGGGCTGGTTTTGTTCTCTTCAGACTGACTTAGAACTTGAATATGAGGAGTTCATTATTCTCAGTTCCACAGTCAGTGGCTAGCTGTATCCTTGCTATTATAAAAGAGTTTTTTCCACCTTCTTCTATGAATAATTTGATGATTCCCCATCTATGTTTTAGTTTATGGAAAATTGTGCAAGCAGTAAAGAAATAATTGGATTGGCAGAAATTGATTCTCCGGCTTCATTTCTGTTTTCTAGACCATACAGTCTAATTATACTTTCCGCTTTCTAACTATGGAGTTCCTGTTTCCAATCATAAGCAGCACGTCTTGCTTGCATGTTCTGTTGATTTCGGAATGAATTTGTCCATAAAACTTATCAACTTCCTTGTCTGATGTCCTCTGCATCAGTAGTTAGAACAGCCATTAGATGACTGTCTGCACAGGTAGTCCTCGACTTACGACCACAATTGAGCCTAACATTTATTTCTTTTGCGGAGTGAGACAGCTGTTAAGTGAGTTTTGCCCCATTTTATGACCTCGCTTGCCACTATTATAAAGTGAATCACTGCAGTTGTTAAGTTAATTACACAACTGTAAAGCGAATCTGGCTTCCCCATTGACCTTGCTTCTCCGAAGGTCACAAAAAGTGATTGTGTGATGCTGAGACACTGAAACTGTTATAAATACATGCCAGTTGCCAAGCCTCTGAAGTTGATTGCATGACCATGAGTATGCTGCGTGTGAAAAATAGTCATAAGTCACTTTTTTCTGGGCCGTTGTTACTTTGAATGGTCACTGAATGATCTCTTGTAAGTCAAGGACCACCTGTGTTTCTTTCTTTTACCCATTTTTCCATTGTGGGAATTAGGCCTTCTTTCTATTTTTGAGCATATAAGCTTCTCATTGTGGTCAGCATATGTAATAACGAAGTTTGTTTTTTTCAATTCTTTATCCAATATTCCTTTTTAAAAATGTAGTTTCCATTATGTATTTATTTTAAGAATCTTCTGGATTAAAACCAGTGGTGGGATTAAATCTTTTTACAACCAGTTCTGTGAGCGTGGCTGAGTAGGTGTGGCTTGGTGGGCATGGCAGGGGAAGGATATTGTAAAATCTCCATTCCCTCCCCACTCCTCGGGGAAGGTTACTGCAAAATTTCCATTCCCTCCCCCACCCCACTAACCTGCTTTCCAGCTCCGTTCTCCTGTGCAGGGCAACAAAAGAAGACCCAGCCGATCGGATTGTTCCGATTACACCACAAGGCAAGTTGTATAACCTCCTGTCTGTATGCAGATTCGTCGTTGTCTCGAATAAGACCAATCACTGTTGTGTCGTCAGCAAACTTCAGTATTTTAACAGATGGATCGTTTGAGATGCAGTCATTGGTATATAGGGAGAAGAGAAGCGGAGAAAGCACACAGCCTTATGGGGGCCCTGTGCTGACAGTACAGGTATCAGATGTGATTCTGCCTAGATTCACCTGCTGCTTCCTGTCTGTTAGGAAGCTTATGATCTACTTACAAGTGTGTTCAGGCCCCGCTAGTTGGTTTAATTTACTTAGAAGAGTGTCTGGAATGATAGTATTGAATGCAGAACTGAAGTCTACAAAGAGGACCCTTGCGTAGGTATTGGGAGATTCAAGGTGTTGTAGGATGTAATGCAGAGCCATGTTAACATCATCTGTTGATCTAGTTGCTCAATATGTTGCTCAATATGCAAACTGCATGGGATCTAACAGCGGATCCGTGATGGTTTTCAGGTGGGCCAGCACAAGCCTTTCAAAGATTTTCATAACTTCAGATGTTAGAGCAACTGGTCTGTGGTCATTCAGTTCCTTGATGGAGGGCTTCTTTGGCACTGGGATGATAGTAGAGCATTTGAAGCAGGAAGGAACATAGCACATCTCTAGTGATCTATTGAAGATTTGGGCGAAGATGGAGGCCAATTGGTCAGCACAGACTTTTAAGCAAGAAGGAGTTATCTTGTCTGGCCCTGGGGCTTTTCCTGGCTTTTGTCTGTGTAATAGATCTTGCACTTCTTTTTCTGTGATCATCAGAGGTTGTGAACCCAATGGGTTGGGGTCAGTTGTAGGAGGCTTGGCTGTTTTTGGTGTGTTTGAGATGTGGGATGTGGAGATAGGTGGCTGTAGTTTCCTTTCAAACCTGCAGTAAAACACATTCAGGTCATCTGCTAGTTGTTGATTTCCTTCTGCCTGGGAAGGAAGTTTCTTCTACCTGCACAAGCATAAAAGCAGTTTATGTTTACCAACAAAGAAATAAAGGGACACTAGTATAGATCTATTTCAAGCTAGTTAGCGCTTGTCAGCTAGCCATAACCTTCTGGGATTCAGACCTGGGCTGCTTACATATTAGGTAGATGTATTATCCTCTAAACCATGTAGTCTCCTAGCCATGGGCCCTCAAAGCTAGAAGAAGTTAGGGTGAACACAGAAGCAGTATGTATCATCCCATATTTGGGTAGAGTAGGTTGCCCTGATTAAAAAACACTTGATAAGAGCTGTGATGGTGCAGTGGTTAGAATGCAGTACTGCAGGCTTCTTCTTCTGACTTCCAGCTGCCAACAGTTCAGCAGTTCGAGTTTGACTGGCTCAAGGTTGACTCATCCTTCCATCCTTCCAAGGTCAGTAAAATGAGGATCCAGATTGTTGGGGGCAATATGCTGACTTTGTAAACCACTTAGGGCTGTACAGCACTGTGAAGCAGTATGTAAGTTAAGTGCTTTTGCTATTGTTATCCTGACTAAAAATGTCCTATTCCAGTCCATTTTAATTCAGCTTTGCCTAAAATATCAGTGTGTAGTCATGTTATTGTGTCTTTCACTGTGCATGGCTTTCCACTTATCACGCTTCTTATATTCTGTGTTCCCATTGTGATTTTGTCTTGGCAGTTTTAGATTTTCACCTGCTGCATGGCAACATCAACAAGTAGGTGTTCCAAAGGCTTCAATGTAACCATGTCATAAACACATTTAGTTCTCTGACAGATCCTCAGCATTTCCTGTGCAACACGTTGAGTCCTTTTTGACCTGAATGGCCCATCCTTCAACACTACATCATCAATTAATTTACCTTATCTATTCAAGTGATGTGTGGGAGGAGGGGATAAAATACAGGAGTAGTTTATTATTTTCCTGCAGATGTTGGAGAGAAATTGGCTGAGCCGGGGGGAGGAATCCAACACTCTGGAATCCCTACATGAGAACAAGAGGATGAAGTCCAACACCCACCTCCCTTGAATGTCACTGAACCTTATCTAGTCTCACTCAGGTGCAAACTCTCAGTCTAAGAAGATTCCTGTGTATAGGCTTGAACAATAAAACAGCTAATTGAACTCTTCATGTTTGAATTTGGTTGTTTGCAATATGATATCATGCCACTGATGTTGTCTCTAAAGTGGACATTGTCCTCCAGCATCTTCTTATATTGCCACTGTCTGGTAAAGATGCGGATTTGATTTAGATGGGTAGCTAGGAGTACCTTCAATCCTTTGGTGAGCACGTAGGAAATATATACTCTTGGTGTACACTTCAGATGTTGTTCACTCATCCTTCCATCCTCATCCTTGGATGAGGGAGCAAAACAAGACTTAAGGGGAATCTTAGCCTTTAAGAATTCTCAAAATGCCGTGCCACACTAGCTGCAGAATCTGTAAGTGACTGTAATGTTCGTGAGACTACTAAAAGAACAGAGTAAAAAGGAAGTAACCAATTGTTTACAAACCAGAAAGGCTAGATTCACATTGCATAAAACCCAACCCATTCCAAATGATATCAAGTCCAATAACTATATGTTTCTCTGGCCATCAAGTTTAGACTAAAGAAGGTTTAGTTGCAGGTAGAAAGACAGATAGACATATAGACAAGCATATGTGACTGCAACCTAGGAGGGATTTCCTAACCATATAGCATGCAGGTGCAAGAATATCAGTTCAGGGGTTAATTGGCCATGCCACTATGATGCATGCATCTGAATATCATTCAGAGGGTAGATTTTGCTACTTGATTATCATGTTTCCCCATCTGTCATATTATGGAGAAATCCAAATAAATGACTCCCAATAACATTTGAGAGAGGATTATAGAGAAACATAGACGGTATGGCCCTTAGGTGTGCATGTAGATATCTGTATGATGTAAAAGGAATGAGGGGCATGCTCTCAGAATTCCTGAAAAATTATTCATGAGAAATTCAGTTAATGATTGGGTACTTAAGCAATTGGGAAAGCAGATAAGGCTTTCAATCCAGATGTACTTAAATATTCAGGGAAATGAGAAGAAATGTTCTATTTGTCTTCCTGTGTTACTCATGGCATGTCTGTTTCTAACACAGAAACATCTACCATCACTTGCTGACAGCTCTCAAATGTTGACTCCTCATCTCCTGCAGTTCAGACACACAATTCCACCTGTCTCTTTGACATCTCTCTCTGTTCTTCCGTCAGCTGTAACCGAAAGACAACAAAATTGGAACTCTCTCTCTTTCAAATCAAAACTCCTTCACTTCTTTTTATCTGTATGGATCATTCTGTCACTATCTGAGCCACCCAAATGTGTGGTCAAGGCATTCTTACTGCAGACATAAATAAAATGAAATGAAATAAAATCCTGCAGCTATTTTAATACTTTGATATGGATCTCTTAGAGATAAGTGTCAGGCAAACACCCACATTTGTGACCATGTAAGAAAGTAAGTGATAGAGGGGGTATAAAAGAGAAAGAAGGGGGAGAATTTAGTGGTGACTCGTATCTAGCAGGACAGGTAGGTGGAAGCATTTAATGAATCCTGTTGATCTTGAAAAGCTCAGCTGGGTTAGACCTGCTATTACTTGAATGAGAGACCACTAAATAAGGAGGGAGGGAGGAGGAGGAAGGAATATTAGATATGTCACCACCTTGAATTATTTGTATAAAGTAATAAAGGCAGGAGAAGGAAGGCAGGAGGGAAGGAAGGAAGACCATTGCCAAGAAAATATGGGTGTATCCAGTGGTGGAATTCAACTAGTGTAACAACTGGTTTGGTGAACACACACTTCACAAGCACGCACAGCATTTTAAAAACAGCCATTTCCAGCTAATACTTAGCTTCTGCTGCAGCCCCGGTGAGCAAAACAGATGAGGTGCAGCAATCTGCTATGCTGGGCTTCCAAACACGGAAATAAAGGATAGAGTAGGGCAGGGACAGGTGGGCGGGGCCAACTGATCACCAGAACTACTGGTTCACCCAAACCGGTCCATACCAGCTGAATCCCACCCCTAGTTGTATCTCTGAAATCACCAGAAAACATGCTTAATTTAATAACAGTCATATATACAATCTATAAACACAAACTACATGGGGTGAATGCATTTTTGGTGCTACAATATATAGTTTCTTCGCAAGTATCTCCATTTTTATTACCTGCTACTCTCAGCTGCTGTTTGTGCAGAAAACAAATCTTCCGGGATGGATTTCTTTTTTTCTTATATATTGTATGATAAGGATGACTACTGTATCACAAGGATTACTACCCCACCTATTTTTGTAACCTAGGATAAAAAAAAAAGGGGGAGTAAGGGACATGCGGTAAGCTCCCATAGTTCTTAAATGTTTCGAGTTTTATTATCCCCACATGCTCAGATTATTTTGCTCCATTGGAATATGAGGCTTAAAAAACATTCTTTTCTTTTGATTTCAATATGGAATATTCTTTTCTTGCTTCATGCATATTCTATAGGTGAAGTAATGCCCAGTTGTACAAGAAAAATCTCTGAAGATTTAGCGGGGGAAAAATCCTGCTCAGTTCCTATATGAGTGATATTTGATGAGCAAGCACTTTGTTCACAATGGCAGTTCTACACCTGAAATCAAGCGTAGGATAACCTGCAATGGTTAACATGAAGATCTGGAAAAGCAGAGATGCTGACATAAATACAAAAAGCAGGCCAATTAGAACAATGGTTTTCCCTCTATTGATGTAGGGGTATGAGAGCTGGACACTAAGAAGTGCCAATCGAAGAATTGACACCTTTGAAGAGTGGAACTGGTGTAAATTATTGCATATACCATGGACAGTCAGAGCAACCAACAGAGCAGAGGTGGTATTCAGCCGGTTCACAGTGGTTCTGGTGACCCGGTAGCAAGAATTTGGCATGGATCATGGAACTGGTAGCATCTTCTGGCTGGCCACACCCCCAAACCAGTTCCCTGGTCCCCGGTTGCTCAGTTGCCCCACCCATCTGATGCTCGTTCGTGCAGCTCGCCCACCTACTGCTGCCCCGCCCAGTCACTCCTCCCTTCCGATGTGACACGCTGGGCCCTTCATGGCTTGCCTAACCTGACTTCCCTGCCTGCACCCCAACTGAGCAGCCCTGATCTGCCTGCCCTGCTCACAAGTAAGCCTGCATCGTGCTAGGCCCTCACCCACCCCCCAGGGCCTTTCCAGGCCTCTCTCCACTACCCAGGACTTTCTGGGTGGGAGGAGGCCAAGGTGAGGCGTATTTTTCAGGCCAGTCCAGAGGGTGGGGGGGGGGGGACAGCGGCAGCCACAGCATGGCTATGGGAAGCAGCCTCAAGAGTTCCCAGCCACCCTTTTGGGGCACCCCACCTGTTGCCACTGCCCCTCTCAGCCCCAGCCCCAGCGCAGCAAAGAAAGCTCTCCTTGCCTTTCAAGGCACCCCCACCCACTGCTGCCACTGCCACTGCTGCACCCTCAGCCCCAGCCCCAGCCCCAGCCCCAGCATAGCATGAAAGTACATCTATACATCTCCTTGTCTTTTGGGGCATCCCCTCCCACCCCCGACCCCACCCATGTGCTTCAAAAGGGAGGGTGGATGGATGTTCTGGGGCTGCTGCTTTCTTCATTGTCCCACTGCTTGCTGCTCTGGAGTTTGCCCAATAAGTTCTTCGCAGAAAAGGTGTGTGTGTGTGTGTGAGTCAAGGAAGGAAAGGGAGGAAGGAAGGGAGGGAGGAAGGGCAAGAAGGAAAGAGCAAGAAAGAAAGAGGAAGGGAGAGAAAGAAATAAAGAGAAAAAAGAAAAAGAAAGGCAGATAGGAAGAAAGAAAGAAAGAAAGAAAGAAAGAAAGAAAGAAAGAAAGAAAG
>NW_020769414.1:1201245-1230263 GCF_900518735.1 Pseudonaja textilis | reverse complement strand
AAGAAAGAAAGAAAGAAAGAAAGAAAGAAAGAAAGAAAGAAAGAAAGAAAGAAAGAAAGAAAGAAAGAAAGAAAGACGAAGGGAGAGAAAGAAAGAGAGAAAGAAAGCAAGAAAGAAAGAAGGAGGGAGAGAAAGAGAGAAAGAAAGAGGAAGGGGGAGAAGGAAAGAAGGAGAGAAAGAGAAGAAGGAAGAGGGAGAGAGAGAAAACTCAGTGCTACTATTTTTAATTGTTCCATTATTTATCATATATTAATATTTACACTGCCCCTACACCTAGAGTGATTTTATTGCCTTTCTTTTGTCCAGATACTTTTCAGGGTTTACATGTCAATAGTCCAGAGCATAAATACAGGTACGTTTAACAGAGTTGAAAGGGACTATGAGGTCTTCTAGTCCAACCCCCTGCTCAGGCAGGAAAACTCTGAGGATGCCAAAATCTGAGTAGAGGTCCTAGGAAAGGTGTCAGAATAACAGAATAGCACTTAGAAGGGACCTTGGGGGGGACTCTATACCATTTCAGAGAAATGGCTGTCCAGCCTTTTGTTAAAAACTTCCAGTGTTGGAGCACCCAGAACTTCTGGTGGCAAGCAGCTCCACGGGTTAATTGTTCTCCCGGTCAGGAAATTTCTCCTTACTTTTAGGTTGCTTCTCTCTGTGTTCAGTTTCCATCCTTCTGGCGCTTTGGAAAATAAATCGTTTGCGTTCTGGTACTTTGGAAAATACATTGCACCCCCCTCTTTCTGGCAGCCCCCTAAAAGCCTGTTGCCTATCACCCTCTTGGGCAAAGCCTTTGAGCCATTTCCTCCTTTCAGTGGTCCATGAAAGTACATCTATAGTACGTAGATAATAAAGTCAACAAAAGGTGAACAACGTTTTTACAGAACTATAGATACGTTGAGGCTGGGTGTGACAAAGAATGGCTGGGAGGGGAGGGGCCAGGCGAGGCACCCCTTTATGTGACTGACATTGATTAGTCACACCCATCCAGTCACATGACCATCTAGCCATGCCCAACCAGTCATGTGACTCCCCCCAAGCCACACCCACCAAATGAGCCCCGCCCGCAGAACCGGTAATAAAAAAATTTGAATCCCACCACTGCAACAGAGAGATGTTGAACTGTGCAAAAACTAAGCACATCATTAGAAGCCAAAAATCACAAGACTACATCTGATTTATTTTGGCCATGTCATGCATGCAAAATCATTGGAGAAGTCAGTGATGCTAAGAATGGTTAGTGGAACAAGAAGAAAGAACAAGAAGAACTTGTTGGCTTGATAACATAAAAAGTAATGCAAAGTTGAACATCCAACAACTGAAAGAAATTGCTTGATATGGAGAGCACTTGCCCATAGAGTTGCCAAGAGTCAGACACGACTGAATGGTTCGAAGCGACAACAATGCAAGCTCTAGTTTTGGATAGAACACTGCACACAAGGATATTAGAGGATCACTTTCTAATTCCCCTCTCTATCAGTTATTCATTTGCTCCTTCCCTCTGAGAACAATCTTGTTGGTTCTCCATAACTCTCTCTCTTTGTCTGTCTTTCTTTGTCCATTCATAAAAAGCAGAGGCAATAGCAAAAAGAAGAAACAGCAAGACGAGCACTGTTCACCATTTAGCGGAGATGGGCTTCTGCAAATTTTCCATGAAGCCAACCCTTATCAACAAAACTCTCAGGTGATTGAGAATGTCAACACGGATGTTCTACACACTCTTCACTCCAACAGAATATGCCAATATATATATATATATATATATATATATATATATATATATATATATATTTTCTTCTCTTTTTACACCTCTTACAAAGTGTCACTGGATATTCCTGTTTCCATACCTCTTGACATTAGATGGAATTAAACTATTATAACTTTGACTCCCATAGTTCTCGTGCTACATCACTTTGATGCCAATAATGTACTATTTCTGTGCAACTTTTCTTGTTTTACTTTTTCATCCAGAGTTAATGCGATGCTAACAAGGAATATTGATCCCCATATTAAATATTTGGCTATTTTCCAGTACTTCTTTATAGGCAGATATAACAAGTAGCCTTTTTTTTTAAAAAAAAAATCTTCATTACTATCATTTCTTTCTCAAGTCTTGGATCATGACCCACAATCTTGTGTATACGATTTATCATAGACTGGAGCATCAAGGAAATATAAGAAGGAAAAGCAGAAAAACACACCCCAAAGTTGCTTTGATAGTAACTGGAGAATCAATAAAGGATAACAGCATCTATTTCTACCCTTCAGGAACATTTGCCTGCCAATTCTGGCAAAGAGCTGTGTGGAGAAGCTATGAGTATTTTAATCTTGGCTCAATGATTCCTCGGGTCTCATTGCAATCACAGTGGAAAGTATTTCAGGGTGTGTTATCTACACAGTACAGTGTTCTTTTAAAACAGCACATACTTGTGCGATGCTTTTAACATAAAGCATATGCTCTGAGATGATAACACTGGCATAAAAAATAGCTGGGAGGGTTGTAAGGAGTTGGGAGTGGAAAAATGAATGGCCCTTAATGTTGGTAGCCTAACAGTGCTTTGGGTGCTTGCTCTTTTTCTCCTGATCATCTACTTTAGCAGCCTTGAAGGAAATGACATTTCCTGCGCTCCCTTTACTGAAAGTGTCAAAAAGGAGAACTGACAAGGCCTTGTAGAAAGAGGCAATAACAAGACAGAAGGCAAAGGAATCTACACAGTAAGTGTAAAAAAAAAAAAAAGCCCAGTGTAAATGAGGCATCAAAAATTGGATTGCACATATGCACTCACAGAACTCGTCAAAAACTTCATACATGTCAAGTTTCTGCTTCTAGCGCATACTTCATTGTATCTTGAAACCAAAGTTGATACTGGTGTGAATTAGGAATGAATCCTGTTTCCCCTTGAGAGAAGATGAATATCTGACTGCTTCTATGTGGAGACAAGAGGCAACGCCGGCTTATTCAATGGGAAGCACGAAAACTGGAGACCAGTCAGAAGACAAATTAGAATTCAAAGCAGGAAACTGTCACGCTGGATCTTAAGCTTCTCCTTCCCACTGTCTTCCATCCCCCTTTGCAATATTTTAGCAGTGTAATGGAGCCCACCCCCACCCATGCCCCATCTAATTCCTATTCGATCGTTAGATTTCATAGCTGGTGGTGTCAGTCATGGATAATGTAGAAATGGCTTGAATGAATTTCTTTTCTCCTAACACAATACATTTAAAAAAAAAAAATCCTTGACCATGTATCCACCAAGAATTGATGTATGTATGCGATAAATATATATTTATACGGCTTTTGGCTCCCAAGCCAACACCTTTTCAAGTAGTTTACAAGGCAAATATGGAATACAGTAAAATAAACGCAAACATAAAGCAACATGCTATAAAATTATGTTACAATGATAATGAAAAAGTCTGCCTTGGGGAAGAGGGTCTCAGCATAGAAGGTAGAATAATAGGGTTGGAAGGGACCTAGAGGTCTCCCTACTCAAGCTGGAAACGTTATATCATTCCACACAAATGGCAGTCTAAGCCTCCAGAGATGGAGCACTACAACCTCTAGTGGTAAGCCATTCCACTGATTAATTGCCTAGAAATTTCTGCTTAGTTCTTGGGTAGATATTTCTTTAATGATCTTGCACCTCTTATTTCTTGTCTTGACCTCAGGGGCTTGGAAAGTAGGTCAACCCGCTCTTCTCTGTGACAGCCCCTCAAGTATTGGAAGAATGCATTCAATTCAAACTTTCATAGAAAGAAGAAAATTTGACAATGGAACCCACAGAGATGGTGCATTCTGTTATGTCTTTGGAACTGGTTGGAGTCCCCAACCAGGTCCGCTGTTTGAGCGGGAGCACCAGCCGCTCCCATTGGCTGGCACCGTTTGACAGCCGGTTATAAAAGGCGGCTGTCGAGCAGTGCCAGCCCGTTGTCGCTAGCTAGTCTGCCTAGTGAGAAGGCAGACGCGGCAACCCTTTATTCATAGTAATAAAGCCTTTTACATTGCACCCTGGTTCAGCCTCGTTCCTCTGCCGCTCTACAACACTGGCAATGAAGGTGGGATCAGAGGCTACCAGTAGTGCGATTCCGAAGAGCTGAGGCCACCGATGCTCACAAAGAGCGCGTAATTCAAAAAGCCTCCGGGCTTGAGCTGTAGTCACTAGAGCGAAGTCACGGGCACTGAAGCCGCAGCCGCCGACGCTCAAAAAAAAAAAGGGCGCGAAATTCAAAAAGCCGCCGTAGCCGGAGAGGCAGACACCGCCGGATAGCGCAGCCGCAAGCGCTCTTCTAAGAGCGCGAACCTTGAATCAAGACTGAAGAGACGAGCACTGCCGTTTCCAGAATGAATGCCAATCCGACATTCCCGCCATTCAAGCCAGCCGAGGAAACGTGGGACTCATATAAAAATCGTTTCAGCTACTTCCTCGATGCCATCGGTTTAGCGGATGCTGCTGAGCACAGGAAAAAATCCTACTTCCTCAGCTACTGTGGGGCTGCGGTTTTTGACACCGCTACAGCACTAGTCGCCCCTCGCGCTATCAGGAGCGTCCCGTGGGATGAACTCCAAGAGATCCTCTCCAACCACTACTCACCTAAGCCATCCCAGATAGCCAGAAGATACGCTTTCCGAACCAGAAAACAGGCTGAGGGAGAGTCAATTAACGAGTATGTGGCAGCTCTGAGGACAGCTGCCTTACAGTGTGGTTTCAGAGACTACCTAGAAGACATGTTACTAGACCAGATCGTCTGTGGGGTTAGAGACCTTAGGCTGCAAAGACGTTTGCTAGCAAAAAAGGACTTAAACCTAGCCTTAGCCGTGGAGGAAGCCCAAGCTGCTGAGCTCTCTGCCCAATCAGCAGCTGAAATTCAAGGAACTCCTGTAAAACCCAGCAGTTCCACCATCCACTCAGAGGAAGTTTCCATTGAAGAAGACCCCATAGACTCAACAGACGTTAACCGCCTTAAGCAACAAAAGCCTTCACAGGTAGGAGCAGGGCAGAGAAACAACTTCGCCCCCAAGCAACCTTCCATTTGCCTAGCTTGCGGGGGCTCCCACTCTAGGGCATCCTGCAGGTTTAAGAATGCCATCTGCCTGAATTGTCAAAAGAAAGGCCACCTCGCTAGAATCTGCCAAGCAGGGCAAACTTTTCCTCAAAGACCTCCACCACCTACTACTTTCCAAAGGCAAGTGGAGGACTGCTATACCTGCTACCACGCTAACCAAACTTCCCAGACTCCTAATAAAATCACTATCTCTGTTTCTTTAGAAGGTAAGCCCTGCAGGATGGAAGTAGACACAGGATCTGCACTTTCAATCATCTCCTGGGAAACCCTAAAGAAGATCCATCCCAGATTTGCGAGGAAGAAGCTGCAGAGATGCCACCTGACACTGCGGGACTACCAGGGCAAGAACATCCCTGTCCTCGGGAAAGGCAAGTTTTTAGTTCAATTCCAAGCCTTTAAAGGCCATTTGCCTTTAGTGGTTGTTAATGGTGCCCTCCCCAGTCTGTTGGGGCTAGATTGGTTCCCCTCCCTCGGCCTTAGTGTAACTGGGATCCATGCTGTCTCAACTTCTGACGTAGATGCACTATTTTCAGATTACTCTGATGTGTTTAGCAGCGAGCTGGGTTGCTATTCTGGCACCCCCATCTCCTTCTCTGTGGACCCCCAGGCAATTCCCCTTCGCCTTAAGCCGCGCAGGGTGCCTTTCGCCATCCGTCCAAAGTTAGATTTAGAATTAGATAAGTTACTAAAGCAAGGGGTGTTAGAACCAACTGACTTTGCCAAGTGGGAGACCCCCATAGTCACCCCACTCAAGAAAGATGGCAGTTTAAGAATCTGCGCAGACTATAAGACAACCCTCAATCGTTATCTACAGGTCAGCGCCTACCCTGTCCCTGTTATTCAACACCTGTTACACACCTTCGAACCCGGCACCATCTTTGCCAAATTAGATATGTCCCAGGCATACCAACAGTTCCCTGTGGATGATCAGACAGCTGAGTTACAAACCATAGTCACACATAGAGGGGCATTCAAGTGCAAACGCCTCCAATTCGGCGTAAGTGTAGCCCCGGGTATATTCCAATCCCTCATGGAAAGGATCCTCCAAGGTCTCCCAGGGGTTGTTCCTTACTTCGATGACATTTTAGTCTCAGCAATTGACAGACCCCAGCTCATACAGAGAGTCAGAGCAGTCCTAGAGAAGTTTAGGCAGCATGGCCTCAAACTTAAAAGGGAGAAGTGCGCCATCGCCACTAGACAAGTGGACTTTCTGGGATATAGGATAGATGCCTCTGGCATTCACCCAGTCGAATCCAAAGTAAAGGCCATCCATGAGGCGCCTACACCAACCAACAAGACGGAACTCCAAGCCTTTCTGGGGCTACTAAACTTTTACGCCTCATTTCTCCCGCACAAAGCGTCTATTGCTGAACCCTTACACAGACTGTTAGACAAAGAATCCCCCTGGCATTGGGGACCCAAGGAAGCCCATGCCTTCAAGGCAGTCAAATCCTTACTCACATCTGATGCAGTTTTAATCCAATTTGATCAAAGACTTCCCCTGGTCCTAGCTGCGGATGCATCCCCCTTTGGGATTGGGGCTGTTCTGAGCCACAGGCTTCCCAACGGTTCCGAGGCACCAATCGCTTTCTTCTCTAGGACCTTCTCTACTGCAGAAAGGAACTACAGCCAAATTGATAAGGAGGCCTTGGCTGCAGTAGCTGCAGTAAAAAAGTTTCATGAATTTTTGTTTGGACACCATTTTGAACTTATAACTGACCACAAACCACTCCTGGGGCTGTTATCAGGGGATAAGCAAACCCCACAGGTACTATCACCTAGAATGACCAGGTGGACTTTGTTCCTGGCCGCTTATTCATTCAAGTTGGTGCATCGCCCTGGAAAAAACTTGAGTCACGCCGATGCCCTTAGTCGCTGCCCCCTACCAGTCCCAGTCGAAGACCCAGCACCTGTTCATGCCATTTTTGAAGTTAACGAACTTAAATTGCCGGTTACAGCCGAGGACATTGCTGCGCACTCAAAAAAAGACAGAATAATTGCCCAAGTTATGGACTGGGTGGGAAGGGGGTGGCCGGAAACGCAATACACCGCTGACTTTGCTCCTTTCAAAACCCGTAAGCAGGAATTGTCGAAACTACAAGGATGTCTGTTGTGGGGGACAAGGGTAGTCATTCCAGCCACTCTTCGTGTACCCATCCTGAAGGTACTTCACAAGGGCCACCCGGGCATCGTAAGGATGAAGGCTCTGGCCCGCAGCTACGTTTGGTGGCCCGGCATGGATGCCCAAATCTCCAACTGGGTAAGCTCATGCCAACCTTGCCAAGAAACCAGGGCTGCCCCACCAGCAGCCACGCCTACCAAGTGGGAGAATGCTAGTGGTCCTTGGTCTCGCCTGCACATCGACCTGGCTGGACCAGTACATGGCAGGACCTTCTTGGTTGTAGTAGACTCTTATTCCAAGTGGATAGACTTGGCCCTACTACCCTCGACAACCACTCAAGCAATTGTTAAGGCTCTGATCAGCTTCTTCGTTACCCATGGGCTCCCTGACACACTGGTGTCTGACAATGGCCCCCAGTTCACGTCATGTGAGTTTAGCATGTACGTTGCCAACTTGGGCATCAGACACATCCTTACAGCCCCCTTTCACCCCGCTAGCAATGGGATGGCTGAGAGGGCAGTCAGGTCAGCAAAAGAGGCACTTGCCAGGTTTGGCCAGGAAAACTGGCATTCCAAACTGTCACGTTACCTCCTGAGCCAACATACGACGCCATGCACCGCTACTAATAAATCCCCTGCCGAACTCTTGATGGGGAGACGCCTGAGGACCACCCTGGACAGGTTGCACCCCCACTATTGCCCAGACACCCCTTTGGGATCTGACAGTTTGGTCAGGGACTTTGCCTTGCATGACCGGGTGTACGCCAGGAATTATGCAGGGGATCCTCTGTGGGTACCAGGTCAAGTTGTGTCAGTCACAGGTCCTAGATCCTACAGGGTCCTCTTGGAAGATGGACGCCTGTGGCGTAGACACATGGACCAGCTCCGTAGACGATGGAAAAGCACAACTGATACCAACCCAACCCGACCTCCTAGCACCGAGGACTCCCTGCCGGTACCAGCCTGCCCAGTCGGGAGCTCCCTGCAGGATCCAAGCTACCCCATCGACCAGGAGGCTCTGCTGGAGGGTCCGAGCTGTCAACAAGAGACATCGAGCCAACAGCCAAGCGAACCAGCCTGCCGGCCGGACCAAGCGACTCACCAAGGTCAGCCCAAAAATGTGGACTTACCAAATTCACAGAGCACCACACCTGACCGAACCCACTTCCCGACAACCTCTGAGACGATGCCTGGGGGCGAGGACTTGACGCCAGCCAGCAGCTTGCCCGGGTTGCGACGTTCCGGCTGCCAGCGCAGACAACCAACTTACCTGAAGGACTACGCATGCTCCCAGCTGGGGGAAAGGAGTGTTATGTCTTTGGAACTGGTTGGAGTCCCCAACCAGGTCCGCTGTTTGAGCGGGAGCACCAGCCGCTCCCATTGGCTGGCACCGTTTGACAGCCGGTTATAAAAGGCGGCTGTCGAGCAGTGCCAGCCCGTTGTCGCTAGCTAGTCTGCCTAGTGAGAAGGCAGACGCAGCAACCCTTTATTCATAGTAATAAAGCCTTTTACATTGCACCCTGGTTCAGCCTCGTTCCTCTGCCGCTCTACAACACATTCAATTACAGTCTAGATCAGCGGTAGCTAACCTTTGTGGGCTCCTGTGCCAAAAACTGTGCACGCACTTGCACACTCTCACCTGAGTGCCAGCACCCAGAAGGCAATGCCTTTCCCCCTCCCCACGGCCCCTACACATGCATGCGCAATCCCCACCCACCCCGCCGCCCCCTTACCTGCACTATACCTCACAGCTAATTTTGGCCAGTTTGAGGCCTTTTTCAGCCTCCCAGAGGCTTGAGGAAGGCTACTGCAGGCTTTGCAGGATGAAAACTAGGCCCATTTCATCACTTCCGGTGTTTCCAGAAAAACAGGAAGTGATGAAACGGGCCTAGTTTTCGGTCTGACAAGCCTGCAGAAGCCTTCCTCAAGACTCTGGGAGGCCGAAAAAGGCCTCAAACCTGCCAAAAATCAGCTGTGAGGCATGTGCATACACAGTAAGGTGTTTGCCTGCAGATCGCGTGCCGGCACAAATGGCTCTATGTGCCACCTGCGGCACACGTGCCATAGGTTCGCCATCACAGGTCTAGATAGTCATCTGTTTAAAAATGTGTGCTTCAACCCAGTTCTGACTCCTGGAGGCTGCCCCCTGTGTTTTTTTTCTTGGCAAGGAGCTTGCCAGTTCTGTCAACTAGGTCTGAGAGAAGTGACTAGCCCACAATCACCAACTTGCTTTGTGGCTTGGACTACAAATCACAATCTCTTGGTTTCTACATCAAATTGGCTTTCTTCTGTTGAGACAGCCTTATTTTACATTCCCTTGCTAAGCAGGGAATTGGACTTAATAGCCTAGGTAAGAGTTTCCCCACCCTTGGCAACTTTAAGATGCATGAACTTCAACTCCCAGAATTCCCCATGCTGGCTGTTGCCAAGGTTGGGGAACTCTGCCCTAGATGGTCCCTTTGACAGTAGAATTTTATGAAATGGGAGGAATAATCAGTTGGTAACAAACAACAATGAAAACACAAAGACAATCAGTTTGTAGCATTAGTGGTGCAAAAGTGCTCTCTTTGGTTAAGATTTCAGTGGAACTCCATCTCAGATTACTCTTCTTAGTACCAGTTTCAAAAGGAAGCAAAGGCAAGATCCTTTTTTCTTTATTTCAGATGGAATAAACAAGGTGAAGTCACCTTGTCACCATGAATAAAGCCAAGAAATCTGCTTCTAGCTTAGACATGATAAGATGACACAGACCGGTAATGAGAGGTTCTGTTCATTTCATAATGAGGTTTTGAGAACAAAGCAAAGAAGGGTTGGTGGTAAGGTTGGGTTCTTTTCAGATGCATCTCTTCTGGCAGGTTTTTGAATGGACAATATCTAGCATTTGCATTGGCTGTAAAAAGAAAAGCTTCAAGGTATGATGACAAAAATCCTGGAATTTTAAATTGATATAGGCTTTCATGGCCAACATCAATCTTCCAGGAGGAGCTTCCAGGTTAATAGACTGTGGTCTAACATTAAATTGATATTTATGAATTAAATTAAAGTGGCATGTCAGAATGTGAGTTGGAGGATGATACAGCAAGAACAGAAATAGAAGTGTCCTCAAGGTATATATATATATAAAAAAATTAGACGGTGGCCTCAATTGTACAACTGAAGTTTCATCTTTTATATGCAATGCAGACAGAGCTTGGATCACACAGCAGTGGTCGCTATCTTGACCTTTTGAGCATAGCCTGTGGACACCCCTGCACTGAAAAAGAAACTTTTGATGGTGGTGACAGTCCCTCCATTAATCTTTGGCTAAATTGACCCAACAGTAGAGAGAAGCTGCCAAGCCAAGTATCAGCCAGCCATTGAGAAAGCAGTTCAGATATTGGGCAGTATAAGAATGCAACAGAACAAGGAAAACAGAGGATTTTGGATTAAGATGGTAGGAGGGGCAGTGGTCCACAGGAAATAAGAATTACAGAAGAAAAAGAAGCAAGAAGAACAAAGCAGTTTGTTTTATTTGTTCCTTTGTTTGTCAAATTTATTTGCCACCTATCTCGGCTTGGGCAGCTTACAACAGCAAAAACAGAGAAATGAAAAGAAGTATAAACATAGTAGCAAAATAATGAAATATAGAATGAAAATACAGTAATGAGACTAAAAGATGGAATGCAGGAGGGGAGGTTAGGATTCACTATCAATCTAATAAATCCAATAAATCAATCCAATCCAATAAATGGATGGAGAGCATGACCCAAGAAATTTGAAAAACACTTACAGTTTAAACACCCAAACCTGTCTTTTTGGTGCGTGCTACGGTGTGGCATGGCATGGTGTGGCGTGGCATGGTGTATATTGATTTAAATAGATTCATATGCCACCTTTATTTTACTCAACTCAAAGTGATGTAGATAAAGCTTCTTTCTCTTATTTTCCCTGCAACAAAAGTGTCATGGGATGGGTTGGCCTGAAAGGAAGTGACTGGGCTAAAGTCACCTTGATTGCTTTTAAGGGAGGACTAGAAGTCCCAGTCACCTGGTTTTAGTCCAGCACTTAACCACCACTTATATGTATGGTAATCTTCCATCTGATTCTTCACAGCAAAGCCCTCATTCAGACTATCACATGGTTTGGTTTGGTAACAGAGAGCTGCTTTCAGACCAAGGAAAGTTTAGAAGTGATTAGACTATTTTTCTGCACTTAAAGTGGCAGCCATTGTGATATAAATTATGCCAAAAATAACTAGAGGTTAATAAAAAGAGGTGAAGCCTTAATTGCAAATCCTTCTCGCCTCTCAGCACAGGCAAATGTTCATTGTTTTACTTTAATTTGCAACACCAAATTAAATTCTTTGTCCCAGTTCCAAAATGATTGTACAGGTTTATTTAATGACACTCACTTCTGCTGTCCACTTAGATATGCAAGTTTCATTACGAAGAATGACTGGGGAGCACAGCCTCTGTTCCTTCAACCATTTTTCAGTTGTCTATCAACAAACATTTAGCATCCAATAACCCAGAACAAATCTAATTCGCTTTCTACCAATTCTGATGTAAATCAAGTACTTGGAGCCCACATAATTAGACAATGTTAATAGGAGGAAAGAGTTGAGAAACATATTGAGGGATGCAGAAATCTCAGTCTTTTATCCCAGCGTGTTTTTGTTTGTTAAATGTGGGGAATGGAAAAGTGAAGGCTTTTAGATATGCAGGATGCAAGCTGCAGGTACTTAAGTGATGAATTATATGACAAAGTTTTGTGAGTGTGTGCACACATATGCATACTTTTTAATTGTTTTGTGGGGAGGGGGGAAATCAAGTTCTAAAAACATTTCTTTGGCTGGTTGCCTTATGTCAGGGCTTTCTGCTCACAGAACCTTGAAAAAGACAAATAAAAGAGGCAATACTGAACCCTAAATTAAATATTTTTCTTTTTTTCAAAAAAAATTAACCAGCTTAACGTTCTATTTTACGTTTATAGTTTTAACTATGTGAGTGTCAAAGGTGCACATCTTTTTTTTTCCTCTGAAGCAAGACTCAGATCAAAAGAGTTAGAAAGTCAAAAGGGGGCAAGTAACAATTTTCCAAACTATACAGTACAGACATAGTGTGTCGTGTGTCTTCATGCCAGAACGCACAAATCTCAAACTCGCTAACGTACTTCAACATCCATGATGAAATCACGTGCATCATATCATAATTCAAGTTATATGAGCTGTAGTAATTTATGGAGGTCTTATTATTTTATTTATTTATCATATTTAAAAACCATTTGCCTCATAAGGCGACTCTGGGAAGTGTACAAATAGACATAAAATTACAAAAGTGATATATAAATATTATCATAAAAACTGTTGTTTTTTTTTTTTTTAAAGAATAAAATAATTAAAATTCAGAATTTAAATGGTGGGGCAGGGTCTCCAGGGCATTAACCAGTCTCATGGCTGCATGTGCCTCTGTAAGCTGCAAGAAGGTTGGCAAAGCGAGGTCTTCAAGCATTTCTGCAATGCCAGGAGAATGATGGCCTGGCCCATCTCCTTAGGGGAGGATATTCCACAGAGTGGCGACAACAGCAGAGAAGGCTCTCTTCCTGGACCCTGCCAGTTGAAATTCTTTACGAATGAAGGCAAATATACTGTATGTGTCCCAGGATAATGATGCGAGATTGAATTTGGGTCAGTCACTGGGACCAGAGATTCACTCTTCTGAGCTTTCAGACTCACGCTAGAGCCCATCTTCAGGGAATTTCTCTCTACTGAAATACAGTGAAATCCTTTAACTGACAAGGGTCCATAGCTTACCTTCCTTGGCTGATGGGATAGGACAGGCCAATGTAGCAGGGCAAAAACAACTCCAAAGATAATCTGGCCTCATGCCATGTAGGGCTTTAAATGTCATAACCAACACCTTGAATTGGGCATGGAAGCAAATGGGCACCCAATGAAACTTGTGACATCCTGATGCAAACAATATCTAGAAGCTAAAAGTAACAGCATTCGTGTACTGATCCCATTATGCCTGTGACATTGCCTGACCCTTGCTCTTCCTGTGGACTCTCATGTTTCAAGTCCAAGAGCTGAGACTATGCTGCCGGTTCACACCAGTTCTAGAGATCTGGTAGTGCTGGTCAGGAGTTGGCCCCTTCCACCTGCACCCACCCTTTCCTGTTGTAGCCCACCTGATAGACGTGGCAGAGCAGATTTCCATACCTCAGCTGTTTTACTCACCAGTGCTGACAGTAAGGTAAGTTTTCACGCTTAAAATTGCCCATTTTCAAATGCTCTGCGCAGGCCCACAGAACCAGTTATAAAGTATCTTGAATTCCACCACTGGCTGACACAATTACATTATAAGGGCCTCTTTTAACAACAGTCAAGGCCTACCTTTCCAGTCTTGTAAGTAATTGCTAGGGTACTTAGATGATTACAGTCATTTTCATGGGAACCCAGAATGAATATGATAGAAATCTTTCTAATATTCAGCTAAGTATGTATTTAAGGCAGGGGTGATGTCAGTCCCATTTGCTTTTCTCTAACTATTCACTATAGCATCTATAAAGTCCTTATCCAGCAAGAAACAGTTTAGCCCAGCTATTTCTCAGTTATAGCATGTTTCCTTAAGACTGCTGTCTTTCCATATCACTGGCAGTATACAAGACACGTTGTTTAAATGGCTGGCATATTTTCTTTATCAGTCTGGGTCTGTGCAAAACTACTGTCTACACAATGCATTAGGTCATGGCATTGCACTTGGCTTTTGGCTGTGAATGAATAGGAATCAACCACTGTGGTTTATAAACTGTGGTTTATGGTTAAGTATGCTCTATAAAGCAGGCCATCAGACTGAACCAAGTATGTAGACCTTGAACAAAATCCAGTTTACTCATAACCATGTCAAAAGGTAATTTACATGAAACATTTTATGACTGTTGGACATTTTCAGCCATAACCAGGAGGCCATGTCAATCTGCAGAGAATGAAGGAGATGTTTTTGACAGAAATTTGCAAAATTTGCAAAACCATAAGCAAAAAAGAGTTGAAACCTTGTTTAAATTTTGGGAAGCAAGATAATATTCAGCAGCAGTTTGGGCAAACACTCCCTGATTCACGGGGCTATAAGAAAGAAAGATTTTAAGGCTCAATTGGGCTTGCTAGATTCTGTTGCTACACCCCATTCAATAAAATATAGTTCTAGTCTTCCTATAAAGTTGGTTTCCTAGCCTGGTCTGCTAATTGGGCAGACATCAGTCTTGCAAGCCTCATTTGAGAGAAGCAGTTTGGCCTAGTGGTTAAGCTATTGGCCTAGAAACCAGGAAACTGTGAATTCTAGTCAGAGATGGACTGCTGCCGGTTCACACTGGTTCTGGTCCACTGGTAGTTAAGATTAAGTGCAGTTCAGTGAACCAGCAAATGCCACAACTGGCTGGCCCCACTCCTACCCAGTTTTCACCCTGTTTGGGGGGCATTTTTCAGACTAATTTTTGGGCCAAAAATGGCCTGAAAAGGGCCTTAAAATGACCCAAAACAGCCTAAAAATGCCCCCCAAAACAGGCCAAAAATGGGTGGAGGGGTAGGGCTAGCCAGTGGTGGAATTTGCCCCAAGCAGCTGAATCTTACTTCTTCCTTTGAGGCCAGTGGCTGGGAGGCAGGGCTGGGTGTGATGAGTGACATCACCACCCAGTCACATGACCAACCGGCCACACCTACCCAGCCAGAGAATTGGTTGTTAAAAACTTTGCAGCCCACCAGTGGTTCTAGTCTCACCTTAGCCATGATAGCCAGCTGGGTTCCCATTGGCCAGTCCCCCTGCGATGACCCAGGGCTGGGCATGGAAACAGCACAGCCAGAACTGAGGGCTTCACTCCCCTTTATGGTTCCAAAAGGCCTACTGTTCACTGCAAATTCAGGAGCCAACCTCTAAATATGCATCTCCAATAGGTCCAGCAGCTCATTAGTTCCGAGAGCAACCACAATTCAAAGAATTTGGTCCTTGTCACAGGAAGAGTTCCCTGGGACTGCAGCACCACCCAGAGTATAACTGTGTCACTACGACCTCACACGTAGTCAGGCCAGGGAAGCAAGGCAGACACAGCAAAGTATCCAGACGTCGCTAACAGCATGTGAGACTGGAAAAAGTAATGCTTGTTTCTGACAAATGCCCCTCCCAATGGCGTCTCATTCCCCAGGTGAACTCTGTGAAGAGGGGCGGGTTACCCTCCTCCCAAGTCATCGGGTTGTCCTGTGCTGATTGTACCTCCACTCCATTCTCCATGCTTGGGGATTGGTGGGAGGTAAATGCTTGTCACCAGAGCTCTGTCGCTCCTATGCTCTATTGTCTGCCCTGTTCCCCCCTCGCCTGGTCATCCTACATCCCCTCTCCTGCACTGGCGATCCTTTTCAGGCTTGAGGGACCCGGGACTGCCTCATCCTGCTTCTCCGGTCATTCCTCCATCAACTTTAGTTCTGTCTCATCCTCAGACTCCTTGACACACCCCTCTCAGGCCAATCCACCTCAGAGGGTTGTTATTGTGAAGAAAATAGGAGGAGAAAGCAGTATTGGGTATATTCACCACCTTGAGTTACATATAAAGTAATAAGGGACAGATAAAAATCTAATAAATAATAATTGTGCTTTGCCTTCTCTTCTAAGGAGCATGATGGCTCTCATGGTCTCACTGGGTTGAGATTAAGAAGCCTGAATTTGAGACCCTGGTGCTGCTGTGAGACCGTGTGAACTTTGTTCCAGCTCCTGCTGGGGACACGAAAGGAGCCCCCAACTGTGCATCTTTCAGACAACAGTGAAGTCACCAACTAATCCTTTCAATCCAGAAGTGCCTTGGTGCTTCTAAATGTGATGCAATCTCTTCTCCTTCTTATAACAGGTAAATCTGCCTGAGTCACTTCTGAATATGAACTTGCTTCCCAAAACTTAAACAATGTTTTGGCCCCCTTTGTCCAGGCAACAGTTCTTGCAAATTTTTGTCAAACGTCATCTCCCTTTCTCTCTACCCAATTTTTACCTCCTTAAATAAGCTACAAAGTCAATGGTCACAAGCATAATTAGCATCTCCTTCCATGCTTATATTCAAAAAGCCATTTTTTGCCTTCTTTTTATTCAGATGCCTTTTAACAGGATACTTGCTTTATGCTACCCAACAAGCTGTTGGAAGTGGACATGCTGTGATCCAAGTGATGCTATTTCTGACCTACATCCAGGCCTTTCCTGGACCAAAAAAGCAAGTTGCCATGGTTATAATTAGCATATTTTAATACCTTTTAATGATGAATGTGTCCAAAGGCTTCTAATCTGGGGGAGGGGTGGGCAGAAGCTGGTTTAATTGTTTGAGGAACTGTGATGACTATAGCATTTTGTAAATCTCACATCAGCTGTGCCTGTATGTATTCCTCCATATTTTTTTTCCTATTAATATTCAAGAGCTGTGAAGTGGTCAGCTGGCATAAAGATTAAAGGTAAAAGCTAAGCAGTCTTCAGCCAAGCTGAACAAGTAGAATATCATACACTATTTTTTTTTTAAACTGAAGTCACCTAAAGCAAATTAAGGAATGCCTAGGACTATCATCATTTGCAACAGAAATACTTCTTAAATCCACAATACTCGTACTTAGTGTCCTTATTAAATGTGCTTGTAGATATTGTACTGGAAAAGCATAATAACTGAACTGTTATTTTGAAAGCAAATGGAAAATACCCTCGCTGAATATAGGAACATAAATTGACACTGGGTTTACCGATATCTATTCAGTCATATTTCATACGCAGGGCAGCATATTAACAAGGACTTCCAATTGCATTCCAAAGGTTTGGAGATAGCAAGAGTTAAGGAAAAAAGAAAGGGATCCATCAATCCAAACAGTGAAGACAGACAAAATCAAAATCCAAGAAGACAAAACACTATAGAGCTAATTAAGAGCAGAATTTTGGTGTGATTTTCAAGAGAGTGGAAGGCAAGAAGCTCCATTTTACTTATGGCTCTTCCTGTTACAAGTCTTCTCAGGGGCCCAGCTGAAAGCTAAGGAAGAAAACATGTCCTCACTCATAAAAAAATTTAAGTTAGAGATCAGGGAATAATAGGTGAAGCTGGAGGCAAGTCAAGCAAGATGTAGCATAGAGGAAGTTTATTTCTATGGATGGTAACTGGAACGGTACGGTGTTGTTGTTCTGTTAAGGTGTGGTGAGGGGTTGTAAGCTAAAAGTGTGGGTGGCTAAAATCCATCTTTTCATGCTTGAAAGAGATTCAGGGTGGAATTTCATGCTTAAAAATGGTGTTGCTTGCTGTTTTTTTAAAATCGAGCCTTTTGGGTGCTTGGGGAAGAAAACTTGTGATGCCGGAATGAGGGACACAGATTCCCAGGAAGCCAAAAATTATTTTCAACCTGAATGCAAAAACAGATGCTGGAACAAATTTGAAATGGAATTTCAGAAGGAAATTTTTTTTCTGTTTCTTCTTCCTCTTTTTGTGACTTTTGACTTCCTTTGACCTCAAAGGACCTCATAAATACTTGAATTCTTAATGAATCAATGCTGCTCATCCTGGGAACAAGCCTTCAGCTCTTGTCTTTCCCGAGAAGCCAAACTACTGAATGAAGCTGTTTCCATTTTCTTCTTTGGGAGTAAATCAGTGACAGAGAAGATTTCCTTTGGGGTAAAGTAACTGGTGGCAACATTATGAGGTCAGCTCCTGCTAAGAATTGATAGAAGAATGCTATAGGGCTAGGTGGAAACTATAGAGAGCCCTATATTTATTTTTATTGTATTATTTTATTTTGTATTTCTTAACTGGCTATCGCCCTCAGAGAGAGGTTCTAAGTGTTATACAATCAATATAATTGTGGCAGCCAACAAGGTGAAACTCACTACATCTGATTCTGGACTTTGTACACAGCCCATTACTACTGGCACTTGGGAATTTCTTTTGATGCTTGGTGTCCAGCAATTGCTATTTTGTTCAGGAAAAACTAATCCACCAGGATCCTGGGAAAATCAAGGCAAGAAGATTCTTTATGACTTTCATTTTCACTACCCTACTCCTGTCTCTTTCCATAGATTGGCAAAAAGCAAAGGATCTGTACAGTCTGAAGAGAAACCAGAGTATCGTTGCAACTTGTCTACAAACATGTCATATAATTTTGCTGGAATAATAGCACTCTGATGTCCAAGCCACATTGTCGAGGCTAGTTGGGAATGGTGGGACTTGCAGTCCCAATCCATTTGGAGGATTAGGGTTTATAACAATCATGAATATGGCATTATCCATGTTACAGTGGGTTTTGAGCCTCTGGAGATATACAAATGCCTCAGTCTAAGGACTTACTCTGACAGCTGTAATGCTCTTTTGTTAATTAACTGTGTCCCAATAGTTAATCTCTATTCTGCCTCAGTTATGACACCTGTGAATGTGTCTTACCGTTTTAATATGAGAAAATTAAGGGTAGTGATTGGTGGCTGTGTTTCTCTTCCCTTCTCATTTCCATTCCTGTTTATTGGTCAGAAGAAGCAACAACTCCATAATAAATTGTGATGTGGGGTGTTAGGCAACTGGAGTCAGGGAATCAAGAGACCTGATCTGCTTCTTCCACCAGAAGTTAAACAAAATTAATTCCCTGAGCCATCTTTTAAGTGAATTCCAAGTGACAACTTGCTATCAGGATGGAGATGCTCTGATGGGGGGACTGTGACTTAGGTTAATTCTGAACACAATCTAGCATTATTCTAGAGCAGCAATAGACACATATCTAAGAAATCCCTTGTCACCAGGTTGGGTGGTCAAGTGTAATCATCAAAGGGAATGCATTGAAGCATTTGAGATATTCCAGCCAGTTCACGTTACCTATCTGGCCTTGGTGGGGAAGAAAATACTATGTCGTACAGTTAGTCCTTGACTTATGACCACAATTCAGCCCAAGACTTATGTTGCTAAGTGGGATATTTGTTAAGCGAATTTTGCCCCTCTCTTGCCTTGAGTGGTGCAGTGGCCTAGAGGTGGAGCTTTCACCTCACAATCAGGAGGCTGTGAATTCGGTCCTAGGTAGCGGCATGTATTCCTCTCTCTGGGCACAATGAGTAATTATCTGCTGTGAACTCTGCATTGGTGACAGGAAGGGCATCCGGCCAGTAAACACTCAGCTCCATTCAGTTGCCCCAACTCCACCCCGATGTAAGGGGTCATTAAAAGACAAAAAAACCCAACCTCTCTTGCCACAATTGATAAGTGAATCGTTGTTAAGTTACTAACACGGATGTAAATTGAATCTGGCTTCCCCATTGACTTTGCTTGTCAGAAGGTCGCAAAAAAAAAATGGACATATGACCCTGGGATACTGCAACTGTCATAAATAGGAGCCAGTTGCCAAGGATCTGAATTTTTATCACATGATGATGAGGGTGCTTGCAACCACTATAAGTGTGAAAATGGTCATAAGTCACTTGTTTTAATGCTATTGTAACAATCATGTAACAAACTGTTGTAAGACAAGAGCTACATGCATTCTTATTCACAGAACTTAATAGAATAAAAGACTCCATGAAACAGTTGTATTTTCTGTATGGGGAAGCCAAATTGTCAGAGAATATAATCCACTAATACCATCATCATCATACCCTTTTTCTTAAGGGCAAAAATGTTAATAGTAGCAAAACAACCCCTACAAAAATATCTAGTATATAATGCAATTTATGAAGGCTTATACAAATTAACTTTTTTTTTTTTACTGGGGTCCCGATTTTCTTTTTGGAAAAGAAAGAAATCAGGAGCTGCAACTGTGCAGTTATTTTACTAAGCAGTAATTATTTTCACAAGCTTAAGCAATATATTTAGCCCAGCTTGCTGGGAGCAGTAAAATGCATATGCCACTTTTGAAATTCACATAATGCTTGGCTTCCTTTCTAGCCATCCACAAAATTGCTGTGTCCTGCCTTGCCTAGGCAGTCAAAGCATAAATATATAGCTATGAATAATTGCTAGAACAAACTCAGTTTACAGCTAGAGTGAAATAACTTAGTATTTAATGTAAAAGTGAAGTTGCTGGAAGGCTCTGCTTTCTACTCAAGTAGCCCAAGTGGGGTAAAAATGCACAAAAGGTGGAAGGTCAATTAAATATGTACCGCTTGCTTATCAAAATATGTTGAGAGAAACTGATATTTCACCTATTGATTAGATCACAGACGTTGAAAACAGAATCATTGTTTGTTTTTCTATCCTATTTTTTCCATGCTCCCCATTTTTAATGACAACCAATACAAATTCTCATCAGCTGGGATAAAGGCAAGCAAATACAATCATATTTCTATTTTTAAATTACTAAATTAGTAATTTTGAGAGGTATGGTGTTGCAGGCTAACTGTATTCACTACCTGGAGTTGAATCCTGACCAGCTTAGGGTTGATTCAGCCTTATCACCTTCTGAGGTCAGTAAAATGAGGACCTAGATTGTTGATGGCAATATGTTGACTTAGAGAGGGCTGTAAAGCACTATGGAGTGGCATATAAGTATAAGTGCTATTAGATAATGTTTCAGAATTTTATTTTTCTTGGTTCACTTAATTTTAGATGTTACCTTCTATCCTTTATTGATTTGAAAGAATGCAATAAAAGGGTAAGTTCATAAATCAATAAAACTGTAATAATTTAAATGAAACACTCTTAACTACTCTTATAGACCTCAAAAACCTCTCTATTGATTTCTATGGAGACAGAATTGTCAAACGTTTTACATAAATCAATGTGGAACAGCAGTGTTTTAGTCCTTTCGACAATATTCTCTTTACTTGTTCTTTTATTTACTTAAATGTATCGATAAAAATAGGTGTCTATTTTTTTTAATGTTAGATCAAGTCTCCTTCAACTTAAGAGCCGTGGTGGTGTAATGGTTAGAATGCAGCACTGCAGGGCTAACTCATTGCTTACTCCAGGAGTTCGATTCTGAGCAGCTCAAGGTTGACTCAGCCTTCCATCCTTCCGAGGTCGGTAAAATGAGAACCCAAACTGTTGGGGACAATATTCTGATTTGGTAAACCACTTAGAGAGGGCTGTAAAGCACTATAAAGCCAGAGGTAGTATTCAGCAGGTTCTGACCAGTTCTGGAGAACCGGTAGCGGAAAGTTTGAGTAGTTCGGAGAACTGGCAAACACAACCTCTGACTGGCCCTGCCCCTATCTATTTTCTGCCTCCCAAGTCCCAGCTGATTGGCTGGGTCTTCTTTTGTTGCCCTGCATAGGAGAACGGAGCTGGAAAGCAGGTTAGTGGGTTGGAGAGAGAATGGGATTTTTCAGTAACCTTCCCCTGGAGTGGGGAAGGGATTGACATTTTACAATGTCCTTCCCCTACCACACCCACCAAGTCATGCCCACAGAACCTGTAGAAAAATATTTTGAATCCCACCATTTTATAAAGCATTATATAAGTCTAAGTGCTATTGCCATTACTATTAAGCTTGACTCCTGATGGATTGGCCATAAACTGTTTAATTCCTGCCCTCAAAATGATGCTATTGAGTACTGCACACCAGAACAACTAGACACAAGAACAGTTTTTTCCCGAACACCATCACTCTGCTAAACAAATAATTCCCTCCACACTGTCCAACTATTTTACAAAGTCTGCACTCTTATTACTATTAATTTTCTCATCACTACTATCACCCATCGCCTCCCATTTGTGACTGTATGACTGTAATTTTGTTGCTTATATCCTTATGATTTATATTGACTGTTTCCTAGTATTATTTGATTGCCTATTTGTACCTTATGACTATATTAAGTGTTGTAGCTCATGATTCTTGACAAATGTATCTTTTCTTTTTATGTACACTGAGAGCATATGGACCAAGACAAATTCCTGTGTGTCTAATCCCACTTAGCCAATAAAGAATTTATTCATTCAGCTCCAGGGTAATAGGATGTGCCCTCACTCAAGATCCTTCAGGGCAAAGCCATTCAGCCACAATAGGAAATTGCCCTTCGTTGCATCACCCAGCAAGATTCAACCAAGCCTGGGACACAGACAACCTCAGCTATGACTGCATAGCCCCATAGAAATCTGACAACCAATAGGATACATTTCTTCCAATGCCCAAGAAAGGGGATAAATATATCTCACTCTCCACTCCATGTGTTCAGCTGCAGCAGGACCGTGTTCTTAATGGTTCCATTAAACCATCCTTCCAAGCAGTCTCCTTGTTTCCAGTGTCTTTCTCCCCACTTGGAATTGAACCCAAATGGACCATTTCTTCCAACAATGTCAAAGCAATAATGTATAAAAATGTATTTCTAAAGGCAGGTTTACAAGATCCATCAATGAGGACAGACAGCAATGCAGATTGGTTCCTGCTGACCTCTTATCTTTTACCGATAAAAGAAACTTAACTCAAACTCCATTTGTTTGGGAGGGGGAGAGAGAGATTAGAGAAAGAATGAACAAGGTATTTTTAAAGAAATAAAGTCTCCCCAAAATACTATCTCCTTAATACAGACAGTAAAAAAAGAATGATTGAATACTGATTTACACAAAAAGAATACCGATCTCTGGCAAAAAGAAAAAGATGAAAATGGAAAAAAGAAATATTTCCATTCCTTTCTGTGGTCATGCATTTCAGAGATCACACTCACATAGCTGCCTTTGCTTCTGTTTTCCAAGCCTAGCTTCAAACTGATAAAAAAGAAAAACATTTGGCCAATTCTTTTTCAATCTCTTTTGACCGCTACCAACCCTACATTCATTTCCAGTTTCACCTCCTACTCAAACTGTGCCTTGGTGGGAGCTAAAATTGTACTTAGTGTCTTGTTTTCCAACCACTGTTTCTAAAATGGTGTGGAGCAAAATCCAGATTAGTGTGTTTTGTGGGTGTGAAAGAGAGAGGGAGAGAGAGAGGGAGATTAACCAAGCTATTACCCATGGCCTTATCCCATGTCTGTCTCTTTTTAGACCATTTCTTTTGACATGCATAGAACAGTTCACAAGGTTCAGCATGAGGGAAGAAATATGATTTTCAGGCTTGAAGTGACCTGTGTACCTAATTAAGTCAGGCTCTCTTAAAATGAATCAATGAAATTTCCTGAAGTTTTTCAAAGAATCTATGCTTGTAGTTAGAGGAAAAATGTTTGAGCATAAGTAGAATGAAACTAGCTAGACTTACTGTTATATGAACAGTCAATTACTAAGTCCCTTCTAGCGCCAGGAAAGCAGCCCAAAGTACATGCAAATAGCAATAGCAATAGCACTTAGACTTATACCCCTTCACAATACTTTACAGTCCTCCCTGAGTAGTTGACAGAGTCAGCATATTGCCTCCAACAATTTGAGTCCTCATTTTACCCACCTCGGAAGGATGGAAGGCTGAGTCAACCTTGAGCCGGTCAGGATCGGATTGCTGGCATTCGGCAGAATTTAGCCGGCAATACTGCATTCTCTCCACTGTGCCATCACGACTCCTAGGATCATGAATGACAGGGCTATCAAACTCCCAGCCCCCAGGCCGGATGTGTCACGTGCTGGCCACGCCCCTGCCCAGTTTAGCAAAGAGATAAAAAGTCCCAATACGTCATGTCACGCCACCATGATGATTTGAGTTTGACACCCCTGATGTATGACATGACTAGCATTTTTATTGTTATAGTTGTGTTTCAAAAATCACAACATACCCAACATAGTTGAATGATAAAATCAAAGTTATATCAAATTGTACTTGTGGCTGACAGACGGCCCAAAATGAGTAATTTCAAAAACAATAGCATAGGTGGACGACCATCTTGGGTGGGTATATGATGATTATTAGCTAATTTAATATAGGTCATCTCAAAAAGTATTCTCTCTGGGTTTTAAGGCAACTGAAGTATTTCTCTCTGAAGAACACCCAAGTTGCAGAAGATTGACCTAATGTTATACAATTCCAAATTAGCCAACTTTCTCTAATAGTCCCTTTTATGTGTTCGTTGATCAGTGAGAACAAAGTAAACACTTCATAGGTAGGCCAACATTCAACATCTGGGCAATTAAAAAAACTAAAAAATAGTTTTAGTTTAGTTTTTGTTTAGTTTAGTTTAGTTTGTTCATTGCACCTCGTACAACTAAATCAAACACCATTTTATTGACTTCCTGAAGAAGAAATGGTGAATTAAAGATGAAAGAACAAAGAATTGGTAAGTAGACTAGTTATTTGAAACTTTCCAGACCAAGAGAGGACAGGAGATTGCCCACAAGTGCTCCAGATGGTTGAGAAGACCCTCAAGAAAATGGGTTTTAAGCACTGGGGGACAAGGGAATAGTCATCTTCCTCAAACTGCAGTTGGCAATTTTAAAAGCAAACTAAGTTCATATACCCCTTTTTCTAATCACATCCAGAAATTCCTTATTAACTACTTTTTATCTATTAGAAATAGTTGACTCAGCAAATCTGAACATATTGGGTTAATCTGCCTTCAATCCTTAATGAAAGAAAAAAGTTAACTACAAGCTTAAGAAAGAAAAATGGAAATAAACAGTTAATTAAGACATTACTTTTAGAAAAGATATCAATGGAGTCCAGATAAATTTCAAATAAGATTTTTGAATTAATTATTTAAAAAATCCTCCCATGGGAAAGTCCATCAATGGCCAACCTAGTGTCGGAAGAAATATGCTTCTGGGTTCAGTTCCAAGTGGGGAAGAAAGACCCTGGAAACATGGTGACTGTTTGGAAAGATGGTTTAATGGTGGACAGGACCACATGGCTTGAAGCTCCAAAGTGAAAAGGACGATCACATGCTTCAAGATGTTGGGTGAAGGAAAAGAAGAAGGGCAAGATGCTGAGAGACCCTTTAGGCTCTCTGTTGGGATTTGAATTGGAGCTTCTATTCTGATTGGTTGTTAGACTCCCATGGAGCCATACAAGGGCAACTCTGTAGGCTGTCCTGAGTCCCAGGCTTGGTTGAGCCTTGCTGGATGATGATGTAATGAAAGGGCTTTGGGCAATTCCTATAGCTCTACCTGGAGATCTTTGTTATGTTAAATAGGCTGGCCTAGGCTAGAGTAATGGTCCATTAGCAAAGGTGGGAGGCTGAGTTTCTGCCTCTGAGTTTCTACTTTTCTTTTTAGGTGAAATATTCTGCCTTTTTAGTATATCCTAAAATATTTCATTTTCCTAGGAGAGGGGTGGGTTTTAACTTCCAACATTAGTTTAGAACTGACTCACCAGTAATATTACAAGACTTTAGACAAAAAAATTTCCAGGTAGATAGAAAGATTCCAGAAATCAAATTTAGGATTTTGTATCTCTGATACACACTGAGCTTCTAATTTTCTCTTATTGCTCGTTGAGTTTGTCAAAGTACTCCGCTTGTAATCTAATTTAAATAAGATTTTACTTTTCTAAAATTACACCTGGAACTGATATATGTGCACTTGGCTATACTTTTTTTAGTTCCTTTAGTGTATTTCTTCCCCTTAAGCTGTATTGTGAACAGCCTTAGGATAAAAATTTGATTCTGCAAAGAGTGCAATCTTTTGAAAAGGCTAGTCTTTCAACTATTTTATTCCTTTACTAAATAAAGTGACAGCATTTGCAATGCTTGATAACAATATGCTGTCATTTTGGCTTCTGGGAAAGAAAAGGTCAGGTACATCTTCTAAAGCCGTTTATTCACCTCTCATCCATTAGTGCTCCAAAAGTAGGTTACTTGGAACATGTTATTCAAAGAGTATCTCACACCGGCTCATTAACTAATGTAGCATGTTTCTTACTATGCTTCTAAGTATCCGCAGATATAATGTCATCTCATATAATGGATGTTTTTTTTTTATACTGCACTCAGCCAAGTGGTCAAGGATTGGCGGAGTTTTATGAGAACTTTTATCTAATGTCATTGTGCAGGGACATGTTTTATCTGAAATTTTCATTATGTTTGTCTGCCTATTTGCCTCCTTATCCACTTCAAAAATAAGCACAGCCATTCTCCTTCTCTTTCGATCACAAATGTTTGGACATTGTAACTTTGTTAACTTTGAATAAAGAGCTCTACAGAGTGTTCCAGAATGCAAATGTCCATTTAAAGTTTTATGTTTATCTGTTCGTTTAATTTTAAAGAAGGACAGTGTAAAATATGCACTGTAATTTGTTCTTTGTTCTTTGCCTAGTTAGTTGCAGAATAGAATCACTAGGCGACAAATGATGCAGAATGGTAACATTTAACATGAAAAATGTTTCTTTAACAGCAAGGATTTTTCACAGATGATGTCAATGATCAAAAAATATCTACAATATAATTTAAAATTCTAGATCAGGCGTGTCATTAAGGGCCACGTCAGCTTTGTGTTTGACCTTGGGGAGCCAGGGTGGGCATGGCCAGAGTGGACGTGCCCAGCTTGATGTCCCTTGTGTCAGGGGCACTTGTGCTGGCCCAAGTGTTCTGGTACCGAAAATGGACTCCCAAGCTCCATTGGTGAAGGCCTCGTGCAACCTTCTGTGAGCAGAAACAGAGCTCCCAAGCTCTGTTTTCACTGGCAGAGGCATCACGGCCTGGTCCTTCGCCATTTTCAGGGCAGCCCCGCAGGCCAGATCTAAGTACCCCGCAAGGTGGATGCAGCCTGCAGGCCTTGAGTTCAACACCCCTGTTCTAGAGGTTGCTAATAAGAGGGCTGAACTGGGCTACACCCATCCATGTGTCCACTAGATGACATCCAATTAACTTAAGACTTCTATATCTCTTTTCCACAATCTTGTGATTATCTACAGGTTTGCAGCCCATATAGGACATCCCTATTTATAATGCAACATTGCTTCATAAGATTTCTTTTTTTCAGCATTCAAGAGTAGGAGACATCTATTACCTGTGTTGTAGAAATATATAGCACATATATTTGAAGCACTTCCGGAATAACCACTAGGAGAAGCCTGGGAACATATTGCTATATTACAAAGTTGAATCAACTGCAGTGATGGTTTGCTGAAATAAACATCTTTTAACTATGATTACACAGTGAACTTTTTTTTTGCAGGAAACTAGTTTGTACCCATTACAGTTTTCATGCAGATATATAAAGAACTTGGGATTTTGGAAAAACAAACACAAATATCTGTGCTTGATTTTTTTGGTCAGATCAAAAGAGAAAAGAAAGCTAACAAGAAACCCAAGGATGTTCACCAAACTATGGTTTAGTATAGTGGGAAATTGTGCCAGTGTTTTACCGTCTGGATTCATAAACCCACTGCTATACTTCTGTTACTTTAATTTCTCCATTGCGTACCTCATATTTGATACCCCATCAACTAAGAAATCATTGTTCTTATTTTTCTTATTTTTATTTATTTATATCCCACCTTTACTATTTTTACAAATAACTCAAGGCAGTGAACACATCCAAACGCACCTTCCTCCTCCTATTTTTCCCACAACAGCAACAATCCTGTGAGATGATTTGGGCTGAGAGAGAGTGACTGGCCAAAGATCACACAGATGGCTTTTACAGCTAAGGCAAGATTAGAACTCATGGTCTCTTGCTTTCTAGCCTTGTGCCTATAGCAGTATCTTCGTCTGAGAGCCATTTCTCTCTGCCTTTCCTCTCCCATTTTCTTTGCATTATAAAAAGGCCCAAAACATTTTTCAAATGTAACAGCTTCATAGTATCGCCAACTTTTGTTGAATATTTTACTTCTGCTTTTTTCAGAACCTCAAAACTGGGAAGATTCCGTTCTGTTCAGTCGTTAAAATTCTCATAAGCAAACTAGATTTAATCCATCCCTTTTCTTTTATTTACTTACTTACTTTTCTACTTGCTATGCTTTATTTGCTGCCCTAATTTATTTCTTTTCCAACTTTCACACTACATTGGCATTTACTCTATATTTTAGGCAAAAAAAGGCAACCCATCACGATGTAGGAAGACACACACATACACACACACACACACACACACACACACACACACAGAGAATGAAATATTTTGGGCAATATTGAAAGAGGCAGAATATTATATTCCCCCAAAGGAGAAATGGAGAAAAATCTTAACAAAGGCAGAAAGCAGCACCAACAGCCTCCAGCAGATGCCTGAAGTCTTTAGAGATGGATATTTGTGCCCATTAAGAAAGACTGGGCCAATCTATTCACAAACAAAACTTTCAGTTCCAGCTGAGGGGATTAAGGACAGGACATGACTTTTAAGACATAATAGGATTAAGCCACCACCATTAGAATAGCAAAAGATGCAAAGTTCACTACATTGCACAACTCCCTGCAGCATCTCAGAACCCTACAAAAATCCATATACTCATCAAGCCAATTTGTCAGCTGTCCCAGAGCTACATTCTGTTGTTGCTTCTGCTGATCAATAAACAGAGTCCTTCTTTCCAATCAGCTTCCATTCTATTTCCAGAGCCTTTCTCCAGCTTTGAAGCGACTGGATGTTTCTTCCAGCAACTATATCTGATGTGTGGTGTTTCCTAAGTCACCTTCATTTCGATTAATTACTGTTTGACCCAGTTTTATCTTAACTTTCTTTCCTTGAAGTTAGACGAATCACTTTTAATAAAAATCACTAATATGTGCCTCTTAATCCAGTTTAACTCACGTAGTCTTACAATGTACACCTTGAGTTAATCTAAATCAATAACTCCATGTAGACAAGTCTTGAACAAATGTTGAATGAAATCTATTCTTGTCTCCACTCACCCACCACCTCATGTGTCCCCATATGAGATTAGTAAGTGCATTAATTACTACAGTTCATTTTAAACACAAGATTAACATAACCAAGTAGCAAGTCAATATATGGTTCAGCCACTAACACTGATGAAGTTTAGTACTCCAATTATATCTATCTATCTATCTATCTATCTATCTATCTATCTATCTATCTAT